>DWTO01004364.1:0-11625 GCA_018244755.1 Jemadia pseudognetus
GCTGGTCACAGATCCTAATATCAAATAGCATTGGGGCTTCAATTGAAATCGTTCACTATATAACTAAGTTCGAAGGTTATAATCTTAGCGGGCTAAGATTATAACCTTCGAACTTAGTTACATTCAGTCAGATTTAATACCATACCTTATGAATTACACAAAGTCAATGAAATTATGTTTAGGAGTAGAATACGTTGAGTGGCTGTAGTTTTCTTACAAAGGGAATTTCTGCCTTTTTTACTTTTCAATTTTCTCAGTCATACTGTTTTTCCACCTGGTCGAAAACTGTCAATGTCGGCGTGTACTATATATTAACTGTGGAGTTACAATCTCACCCAATTGTTTTTCATGCTACAGGTAATTGTTGTGTTTTTAAATACTAGCCCTTAAAATACTAATTCCGATGCTTCTTTCTGTCATATGTTAAAGCGTCCCTGAATTGTGAACTGTTAAATACTTTAGCACGATATTATCTTATATATTTGGTGGAATTTTGACCTCTGAAATTTCTTAGTTATTACAATATGATTTTGAAATACCTACGTCATACGTTCGAGTGTACCTTACCTACCAGTAATTGATATTGCAAATATTGGAGACAGCAAAGTTCTATTCCACAGACAACTTCGCGTAAGTGGAACTAAGCGAAAATTGACTGAACTGTAAAGTTAGTTAGTTCGTGCCAAGACATCGCTATTCTGAAGATGCAGAATTAACTTTTGTAATTATTTATCCTGCAGGTTGCTTTAACGAAGTTTGTGCTTTTGCATGAAAAAGAGCATGAACTCTATGCAAGTATACATTGGAAGAAGTTCCCATTGTGGAGATATTCATATGTATTTTCAGAGTACCATCGAGAAATATCTATACGTAATACGTATTCATGTTATATTGTAAAAAAAAAACGTAACTTCACGCCTGTAATCCCCGAAGAGGTAGGCAGAGGAATGCAGAACACTCCCACGTGTGACCGGTTACGTTTACGTCCCATTATGGAATAGGTGGTGAGCTTATCGCCATGCATCGGGCACATACATACATATCTAGACTCCAAACCACTACCACAAAATGTAATTTAGAAATTTTTTGTAGTGTTCGACCCGGGAATCGAACCCGGGACCTTCCGATCGGTAGTCACACTTGCAGCCAATACCACCAACTAGGCAGTCGCTTAAGAATATAACTATCATTATATCTTTCATTATATACTCATATATTGACTGCCTAGTTAATGCAGTCATTGCAAGAGCGACTGCTGATCGATAAAGTCCTGATTTCGATATGACAGGCAAAGTATTGTTTGGTTTTTCTAATTTCAAATTCCCAGTATTGCCATACACCGGCCACAGATCCAGGCTCTACTATTAGAAATTTCAATTAGAATATCTGAGTTAAATTCCCATTTAGAAAACTCCTTTAGTACTTTGTCCGATTCGGGAATCGACCCCAGGACCTATAGATTAGCTGTTTCGCTTGCTACCACTCGAGCAAGGAGACAGTCAAAACTAATATTATTATTGCTTACGTAAGGACAATATAGTACAAAATTTTCATTTGCTTATTACACTATTTCTACTAAAACATGGACGGACAAAGCACATTTGCTTACATCGGAAATATATCAAGGCTTTTTGAAGTAAACATAAAAATAATTTAAATTAGAGCTACATGAGAACTAGAAAATCATAATCCACTTAAATATCTTAATCATATAAGTGAGTACATATTGACTGGAAATGTAAACATACAAAGATTGTGTTTTTAAGACTTAAAGAATTTCAGGAGTGAATAAACAAATTGTAGTATATATTTAAGGCACAGTGTAAATAAAAAGAATGAAATCTTTGGATAATCGTTTTAATAAAGTAATAAAACTTATATTACTATTTACAAAACGAAATTGAATAAACAATTCATTTTCCTAGCTTAATGACTTAGTTATCACCCTACATTGCAGCCTCTCGATGAGCTTACGTGAATATTTACAAAAGACCGGACCAGGCAGAGTTGTTACGCTTAATGCTTCCTGAGGTATATCTATTATGTACGCTGTAAAATATTTCTTTACCACAGAGATAGGCCATGACCGTGACCGTGCCCGTGGCCGTAACTATGACCGTGTCCGTAAGAGTGTCCGTGACTAATAGCTTTGTGGTGGAGGGTCTTCACAACTGGCACTGGGTAAGTCTTTATCACGGGCACTGGAATCTTTACCAGTTTTACAATGGGCACCTCGACGATCTTCTCGATGGGCACCGGGTGATCCACTGGAACCTCGACTACTTTTTCAACGGGGACCTTCACGATTTTCTCAACGGGATAGGGAACGGGTTTGTCTACCTTCACGTGTTGAATCTTCACGACCGGTACAGGTATAGTTCTTACAACGGGTACTTTAACGGGATAGGGCTGCGGAACGGGGACTTGGACGGGCTGGGGAACGGGAACTGGCACTGGTTGGGGCACTTTGTGTGTCACTTCGCGGAGAACTTGGTAGGACTCTTCGCGAACTCGGTACTTTGTGGGCGCCCCATTGACGTTAGCGAGACCATGGATTTCAGTAATGACAGGTGCTTTGGGTCCTGGAGGTGGGGCCTCTCCCGCTAAACCTATTCCTCCTCCAACTACAGCAGCCCCTAATCCAACACTACCTAATCCAGTGCCACCTAATCCACCAGCTAATCTGACGTCACTTAAACCAGTGCTTAACGCTGCTCCAGACACACTGGAAGCATATGAAGATCCAGCGAATCCGGATGCATATCCGGCTCCAGCAAGGCCGATAGATCCGTGGGAGATACTCGCTCCCAATCCGGAGCCAGAATAAGTAGCCGATGGCAGAGATCCTACGGGAAACGAGCTAGGGGAGAAGCTGGAAGTCGCGGCGATCGCACTCGGCGCCGACAAACTGGTAAGCGGTGCCGCCGGAAGGCTGTGCTGTCCAATGACCCCTTGTTGCGGAAGACTGTGTCCGTGCAGAATACCCGCGTAACTGCTGCTTACCAAGGTCACCAACAAAGCCAATTTGGTCTGAAAGTAAATATGCAAAGTATTGTGACGTATTCATGATCCTCATATACGATTACACTATGGGATGGTTCATTACTTACAAATGTAGCCATATCGATTAGCTAATCGCTGGCCACTCGGATAAACCTGCCTATTCTACAATTCGAACTTGTGTGTGTATTTTCGGCTATGTCGTTCATATTTATATGAATGTGGGGCTCGGGGCGACGCTCAGGCCGTTATTCGAGATCGAGAGTGACGAACTGGTTATACATGACTCCATCTTTTTCTAACGGATATAATGTTCAGAATTAATTCACTGTCGATTACACAACAACGGTTGCCCTACTGAGGAATATGGGTGCATCGTTTGTATTGATTTCTTAATGAATGAAGCAGAAACATCGGGTTACAGATGTGGTTCGACGTTTGTTTCAACCTTAAAAATTATACCCAGCATAGATATGTTTATGTTAGTGTAAGAGCGAAAGGCCAGACATATTGAAAATTTAACTGTGTATGAATCCTCATCATCATTATCATATCAGTTTACTGCTAGACATAGCCTTCACACAAAGAGCGCCACCGCGCATTGTGTACGGCTTGCCGAATCCAGCTTCTACCTGCAGCCTGTCTGTGTATGAATAGTATGCTCATATATTACATAAAATGTTTACCGTACTTGATAAATTAATTTTCGTTTTTTGACATATTCCCATTTTACGAGTAAATATTAATGAATTTCAAAACAAAGTACATATATATGGATTATGAGCATACTCCCCTTAGGGGATCCGTATTCCGTATATCTAACAGTGATAAATATTACGATATTCGTCATGAAAGTGATTACATTATTTTAACAAATATTTTCCTACCTGCTTTTAAAAACTGTACGATTTAAACACTATACAATATATAACAACAAATTTATATAGTTTCTGTACGTCATGTAACATACAATTGTGAATACTCTATCATTGTTGGTGTGTTATGAGATTAAATTTATTTTAATTTATTACCTTCAATCATTTCATTGTATAACAAATTTAATAATATTATTTCATTGTAGCGTGTTAAATACGTATACACAATTCACGATATTATCACTTTCCTAACGATCGTCTAATTATTTAATAAGGATAACACACGAAACGCATTATGTGAAACTACTAATCATTAATCATTCGCATCACACGCAATAACAGAAGCGACAGACGTTGGAGATGACGGAGCCGATGAAAAACGGTGCGTTTCATAATTCGACCATAAATATCTTAAGTGGACGGGCCGCTCCGCGCGGATCAGAAAGCGCGACGCACGCTACTTTATATCCACATATAACATTAAATAATTGTTAAGTTGTAAACTAAAGTAACCTGTATCATGCTCCGTTACAACAACAAAAAGGCAAAAATCAAAAATAGTAGTTCGCAGGTTTTCATTGTCACTGAATTATAAGGACAAATATTTTCATTGTAGTTCCATAATCTACAAGTTTTTTCTTCTTTAACGTCTTGTCTCTTACTGGTTTTATGGAATAATATTATATGTATAGTCCGATATAGGTATTGTTAATAAAATGATTTTCGTTTTTAACGTACTTCCCATAACTATCACCATTATTCACCCTTCAAAACTTAGATGAAAAAACTAATATTAGCAAACTAATTAGGAGTAAATCTAATACATATTAGTCAACTTAAAATACCCCAAGAAACACAATTGCTTAAGAAGATGTCGAGGGCATTGATTTTCATTATAGATCATTAGCATGACACGAGAGCAACGAATGACGTGATATTTTCACAACATGTTCTTGAATGATTTTAAAATGTCGTTAACTTTATAGCGTGTCATTTTAGCGTGATACCATTTGTCATGAAGTGGAGATCGTTGGCCACTTTAGATACAGAAAAAAACTGTAAATCGCCGCGGGATGAAATACGGCATTTACACGCACAGAAATAGTATTGATGTAACTATTTCAACCAATGTATATACTCGTTTTAAAAGTAAAATAATCTTTTCTATGTTTGACGTTTATAAAAAGTGTGAATATTAACAATGTTTAAAATCACAAGTAAACAATAAAAAAACCTTTTAACAATACTTTTATACTTATTTATTCTTAACAATCTTTAACATCAAACAACGGAACAACTTCACGTAACTTATCACAAAAATAGATCGCATAAGCAAAATTAGAAAACGGTTTATTTACAACTTATCTACTATATTATGATGTATTTGTTGATATTATCAAAATAATTTGTCTTAAAACTAAAGTGACGACAATATTTACAACGATATCTTAGTCATTTCAATCGAATATATTTAAATTTATCATTAAATGCCAAATTTCTGTTTAGCGCCAAAAGCATTGGTCCACATTAGAAGAATAGAAATCAAATACATAATTATTTATTTGCAAAAATCGGCCAAATATTACATCCAGAAATATCTATATCCAAAAATCCTATAAATAATTTTGCACCAGGAGTATAAACCAACGTTAATTCTGAACGCCTAATTAATTTTACTCTTGAAAATAAGACTGAATCTCAATGTAAAACACATTCTAGACGGATTAAATTATGCAAATGCATACTACACTAGATACAAATGTTACAAACATAAAAATACAGACAAATTAAATTATCTTATTGCCTAATATGAAAAACAAACAAAATATATTTAAATTGTTATGCCCCCTCCATTTCATCAATGTCGTCTGACTTTTCTTCGCCAATTGGCGGTGGCGGCTTTAATAACGTTGCAACGGAAGGTTTGTCATGGTCTTCCAAAGAGCTTTCAGCTTCAAATAATGGTTCGGTTTTTAAAATGCGTAATATTTTAGGTTTATTCACGCGCCGTCTTCTATTGTGCTTATCGCCATTACCATTTAACGCTCTACTACGGAATCCACGAGGAGGTGGTTTTAACAAAGGATAAGGTCTGTCAAATTCTGACTTGGGATGCTTCCTTTGAATTGTATGCCGACCTGGCACTAAAGAATTTGCATGTCTGTGTCTATCGACAAAAGCTCTAAAATTGGAACTATAAGAATTCTTGGGTCTATCTTCAGTAAGACTCACAGAAACGCCGTCATCATCTATTGCAGTCGTATCCAAATCAGAATTTACTTCATGTCCATTTATAGTATCATCACCTTCCATAACTGCACCTATAGGATGATTATTTGATGCATCCGCAATAGGTATGTTTTCTTCTTCCTCTTGGCTGCGTGAATATTTAACTCCCTGATAGTAGCCAGGACTTGGATTGTATACTTCAAAGTAAGGATTAGATATGCCACTGAGACCGTTATTTATCAATGCCAAATTAGCATTATCATTTTTCAACAAAAGCTGTTGCAGTTGAGATATATCAAGTTTAAGTGGGACGGGTTTGTTAAATTGATCTCTGATTGGCGAAATGTTAGATTCATCCATTGTGGTCTTACCTTTTAACATTTCTGCTACCAATTTTAGGTCCACATTATAAGGATTGGCTACTTTAAATCCATTGATGGTAGATAGGAAATTAAGATTTTGCGATTCTATTTCTGGTCTATTAATAGTAAGAGTGGAGGGTTTATTTGACATTAATTTATTAAGAATATTTGTAGCGACATCTATTTGATGATTATCTACATTTTGATTAATCCTAACTGGCAGAGGTGTCGGAATACCACTTTGGTCAAAGTTACTGTTATGTAGCCGAAGAGAATCCGCAGTTAATCCTTGCGTTAGACGAAAAGGTATATCATTAAGCTTTAAAATACTGGAAAAATCCGATGTAATCGGATTCAAAGGACGTGTTACGCCTTGCTGCTGTACATTGGCAGATGACTGGAAATTATCTTGATAGTGGTTGAGCTGATTTAAATATTGTGATTGAGGTGCATTATCTGTAAAACGTTTATTATCAGTGTACATCCCATGGTTATATAACGATTCAGATGATTGTGGCTTTGATTGCAAGTGAATATCAGCCTCAATTTGCTTGAATCTCTCTTGAACTTGGCTGATTGATTCTTCAGGTTTTGTTTTTATATTATATCCATACATAGCGTTTTTATCTTTGTAATAAGAATCTGTTAGAGGTTTATAGTATTGCTTAAAATTTTGTTCAGATTGATCTCTTGCATAATTCGAATTACTATATCTGTTACTAGAGTCTGATGGTGAAGAAGTTCTCACTGGATTTTCTGAATTTGATACCACATTTGACACGTCTATCGGAACTATATTTTTTAAAGCTTTGTCGTGATCAAATGGTTGTTTTATTTTGGTGTCAAATGAATTTTCTCTAAGATTAGTATAATAATAAGGAGATAATGTTATTAAATCATTTTGTTGATTACTATGTGAAAATGAATTTTGTCCGAAGCCGTCACTGTATAATTTGTTTTTTTGCTTATCATTGTTGTTGCCGTATAAAATATTACTAGATCCCAAATTGAGGTTTTGATTGTATTGAGTACTAGACGGATTATTGGCTTCTAATTGTTGCTGTTTATAGTGTTCATGTGCTTTTGCTGCAGCCTTGGCAAATTCTTGGGCATCCAATTTTTCCGAACTTGATTTAGATATTTGATCATAGTTATATAACTTAGATGTATCCAAATTAAAGTTCATTTGACTTACAGCGTTATCAGGCTGTTGCGTTTGATACCGAGAATAATTTGGTGGGGTTGGTCCCTCTTGACCAACAACTGATTTCTTACCAGAAAGTTTCCACCCGTAATCGCCATTGGAATAATATTCTGGTTGATGTGTTTCCTGTTCATATTCTCTAGCACGACTTTTCAAACTATTTAGAAGCTGATAATCTGGTTGAACAAAATTTAAATAAACATTATTAGCAGATGGCAAATTTCCTACCCGATGTGTGTCACTATTTAATTTTTCATATGATGTGTCTTGTCTGGAATCTTGTTGATTATTATTATTGTATCTCAAATTTTGAAAATGTGATTGTGAAATTTCCTGAGCTGTTTTTGAATTCTGTCCGGTGCTCAAACCATTTTGCCAGGAATCGCGGTTAAATTCAGGATATGCTGAACTTGGTGTCAAAGTCGATGTAGTGTATTCGTTCTGAAACTGCTGGTGTATTGGATATCGAACTCCGTTAGCGGAATTGTCGTAGTGATCAATTTGCATTTTTTTATTTAAATCATTATTATCATAACTCAAAGAATTACCTATAGTCGTGGTTACTCTATTATTACCGTAATCGGGTGAACCAGTCTGTATATTTGATAAAGGAGATGAAACATATTGTTGTAAGCTTGGTGGACTGGAAAGGTACATCGGCGATGAACTAGACACATACGAATTTGATGGTGTGGCCAAATATTGATTATTAGGTAAAGGAGTTGACAAAAACTGGGGAAGGGGTGAAGGAGTGCTCTGTATAATATCTAAAGCATAGGAGTTTGGTGAATTATATTGAAAGTTATTTGTATTTCCGTGATACATTTGGCTGAGAGCTTTAGATTCAAGTTGAGACATTTGATTAGCCTGTTGACTGTTGACGTCATAGTTCGAAGCCGACATCGTAGAATACTGGAATTGAGGTTGTGGCGTGGCTGTATAACCCAATGATGAAGTTTGTGTTGACAACTGCTGCTGTGATTGCCCGTGATATTGATTCTCAGCTCTCATTTGTTGTAAAAACTCCTCGGGTGGCAGTGAGTACTGCATTGCGGCATACTGGTTACTAGCTCCTGTTCCATTGTCTAGAGGATTATTTTTAACATCTTGCGAACGATCATCTTCTTCCGGTTGCCTTTGGAAAGGATTTTTTATACGATATACTTTTTTTATTCTACTACGATCGCTTCGGTTATTGTCTTCATTCTTATCTGCATCGTCTGTCATGTGATATTGCACACTAACCGAACTTATAGACTGACTGTTTGGATCTCTTTGTATGATGTTCGTGCTGTAACTTGTAATAGTCTCGATCTGGCCGTCGTTAGCAGCCATCTGTTGTAGACGAAGAATGTCTTGATCACTGTATCCATCTTGACCGCAAACCTTTTCAGTTAGTAATATTACAACTAGTATCCATATCTGAAAAAGAGAAATACCGTTAACAAGCCATCAACAACGACGTCCTCAGTACTTACATTCAACTAAGAAAAATACTTAAACTGATGGTTATAACTTGTTTCCTAGTCATTATAATTGCTGAAAGCTAATTGTATAATTAATGTAATAAATATATAGTTAGAGGCGTACCAACCTCCTAAATAGGAAGGAAAGTTTTTCCTTTCAAACGTCCCTGTATCTTATTTGGTAAACATGATGAACCTAGGTATGAGTCAGCTATGTCTAGACAATGGACCACACCAGGCTCATAAAACATTTTCACTCACCACTATTTTAATTTTACTTTCACGTACATGTTATATTGTATCAAAGCTAAATTTATGAATACTCAGTAAAATAATATGAAGAAAAACATGTTTACCTTATAAAGGATTTAAAATATTATATTTATATATTAACTTTCCCCGACGTATCTATTATAACAATATTAATGCATTAATAAATTAAAGAGCACAGTTTGGACCAACTATATTTTTATATAATGATATTATTATTTAATAACATTATTATATAATGATATGCATGAAAAGCGTAACATATTTTAATAAAGTACGGAAATATTCTAAAAACCCAATTAATAATCAATAAAAAAAATCTATTAATATAGAAATGGACAAAGATTTATTCAAACTATTTTTATATTGTCGCAGTCTATTAGTAGTTGATCGGACTAAAGCCTGAATGATTCACCGGATGCAATAGACAAGACATGTCGCCCTTTCACCCTTCGACGTTGGATGCGCCGTTAGCTCACGAATCGAAAGCTTCGCCATCCTTTAAACTTTCTATTACACGCGATTGTTTACTGTTTCCTTATTCTAATAAATCGAAGACGCCAAGCCAAGCCAAGCAGTTTCCCTTTTACATTCTCACTTTAACGCATTTAATCAAATATTGTTTTATTTAATAGAGGGTAATATATATTTAAGTGAATATTGAACTGAACAAATAAATTCATTTTAGTCTATACATACGTGTGCTGTTAATGGAATATTTAAAGCGTTTATCAACAACGATTCAAAATATTTAACTTTTCAATGCAAAATGTATTCCAATCTAGTTCACTGACTTGCAAATAATGGCGACTGTTAAATAAAGTTAGTAGAAATCACAATAAAAATAATTAATTTACATATTGAGTTAAAATTTCATACCTGTATGATACATTACATTAGATACGAGTTAAAAGGTTTATATAAAGAAGAAAGTGTTACATGTCATCGACAAACGATTGCTTTTTAATTTTAATTAAAATAGTATTAATATTGGTAAATAAAAAAATATAAGGTGTAACTTAAGATTCTTTAGAAATTCTGCAATGATAAAATAATTTTAATGAGAACCATTTGATTAGAATAATTGCTGTACTACGCTGCACCAAACAATAATTATACTATTAATATTGCTAAGTCTATTAGTAACACGTTTGGCTTGGTCGAGTAGAAAGTGTTATTAAATGACATAAGGACATATGACATAAGCATCGACATGTTTTCATGTCATATTTGTCATAAAGATATACGTATATAAAAAGAATAGACATCTGACCGTAATCTCCGAAGATGTAGGCAGAAAAATGTAGTACACTTCCACATTTCGCCAGTTACGTTTACGTCCCGTAAATATATAAAAGAAAATAACTTTATACACACCAAGTTATCTCAAAAAGTCAAAAATAATGATATTATCAGAAAGCCCTAAGGTTTATGCTGTAAGAAAGTATTCGTTATCTACTGGTAATCTACCCCTAAATTGCCAAAACCTATCACGTCGCTTGTCACTGGCTTTTCTCACACTAGCGAGAAACTTAGTGGTTATTTAACGATGCCTAATGAAAACTGCCGGAGACGTGTTTCCAGTAAAGTCACATGTCAAAAGTTTTTATACTGTCTCAATTTTTACCAATTGTTGATTGCAAGGCACGGAAACACTTTTGGAGCTTTGCCAATTGCGGCCATGTTTTTAAAAGCCTTTTTGCCATGTTTGTGACCTTCAACCGCGATGTTTCCGTCCGATTAAGCCACATTAGGCGTGGATGTATTTAGTTGATGTGTAGAAAGCGATAAACGCTACTATTATGCTTAATAGAAACATAAGATAACCCGCTAGACGCGACCCTAAGGTCGAGACATTCCTAACGTCTAGCGAGCAATTTCTTGCACGGAAATTCACGGATATTAACATATATGTATATCACTGTCGGTACTAATGATAATAATGTAATTATATGATTATATAATAATATAATGATATCATTATGCGATGAACTATAAACGTAAATGAAAGAACATGTTAATGATTTTAATCTGAGATATATTTAAACTTGACTTGACTGCGTTGGTTGGGCCTGTTGCAAGCGAGACGGCCGATCGGGAGGTCCAGGGTTCAAATCCCGGGTCGTACACTATGGACTTTTCTAATTTAGATTTTCTGATAGTGGCTTGGAGTTTGGAAGGGTGCCTGGTGTACAGTAATAGGCTCACCACCTATTCCA
>DWTO01004365.1:0-11625 GCA_018244755.1 Jemadia pseudognetus
GGTATAGAAATGTAGTACACTACTAAACTATACTTGTATAGCTATACATACACATACTTAACACAGGACCGTAAACATTCAGATAATATTATTTTTTCCTCAACAAATTAAATATACATGAATAAGAAGACTATGTCGAACCAAAACATCTATGCCAGTATACAACCATAATACAATGTGAAAAAAAAGATAAAAAACCGGGAGAAAAAGAGAGGTGATTATTACTCTCATTCATGTGCGAGCCATGGTTCTATTACCAGGTTTATTCTTAATTGGCACAACTAGTTTCGTTAGATAAACCCAAGAGCGCACTCAACGTTTACGTTCGTGTAATAAAAGGTATAAATCCCTTGAAGCAAAACTACCGCAATAAAGAAAATAAGCAACTGTTACTATACTAACTATTCCCTTAACCCTTCTCTTACTGAGAAGCGACCCGTGTCCAACTGTGGAACGATGGAAGAGCATAAGGGAAGGTCATATTCATTATTTATGCGCACGATTCGTCGGGCAGACAGTAAAATGTAAACTGCGGCCATAGATTACTAGGAGTATCTGCGTCTGTAGAAAGTAAAAGCAACATAGCAGGTTCATTCTTTAAGGGCACGAGTATCACCTTCACATAAACTACTATAAACGGAAAGTTAGGTAGATTTGTGAGCACTATAATAAACAAGAACAGTAGAATTAAAGGGAATGTCCCACCAGAGGTATTTTTACATTTTTCAGAAAACTTTTGGACATTTTGACATTACAGTTTTGGATGAAGCGTGCCTATATGCTACCTTATATTATTAATTCATTGAATCCAAATCAACACATCCAGTTTCGAATGAACCAAAACGAATTACTTCTGCTCTGTTAATTGTTAAAGTCTAAAGAAAACGCCTCCTATCTTAGTACGATTCTATACTAATCCTTCAAACTGAAATTCATCAACATGCACTACTATTCAGCAGCTGTCTAGCCTTATCATTCAAGTTCAAACACGAAATAACAATAATCACTGTTGTATGAAGGAAATCACAGCACAGGACATAAATAGCGTTTGCTGGAAAGTTCTACCATAATAAGTATTGTAATGTTAATAACAGGCTAATTCACAGTGTTACATTGGAAAAGATATGTCCCTATCATGGGCAAAAATCAACTTGGCACTTGCGAGGACTACGTCATCTGACTCCAACTACTGGCCATGGCTTTGACACCATCATCATAGTGAGGTGCCTAGTTAACTTCTGCGAGTTATACTTACTACGCATGAATATATATTAGGACAGTTCATTCCATAAGACAATTCATGTATTAACTTACAGTTTTTTGTATAATATACTCTATGTAGTATGGCCAACTGCAAGAATACACCATCGGTCTGCCAGTAGCGTTTAAATATCGCCCTAGTTGTACATATGCTGAGAACATAAGGGGAGGAAAACATATAAATATACACCACTTCCATGATCATATTTGATGTAATTCTACAGCAGTACAAGAACTTAAGTGAAATTGTTTCTTGACAGACAAATTTAATGTTGCAATTTGTTGTTAAGAGTTTTGCAATTCTTGACTGCGACATTGTTAGTGTTACCCACAGATAATTTATTAGGTAATACTAAAACGTGGCATCATTAATAATAGATTTGTTGTTTCAAAGTTTCAAACTTTGATGTTTGATTCCACTACACCTACAGACAACAAATTTATCACTCTTTATCATTGATATTAGGAGCATAAACAAGTTGTAGTGAAGCTCTAACTATACATAAGTTCCAAATAGATTATAAAATTAGGAAAAATTGCCAAAAAAACTGATAATTATGTTGTTCAAGTACACCATAAAACATTGGTAGCATTTGTTATAATAGATAATAAAAATGTCTGTATGTCATGCTGACCATTCACAATTTGTTGGCATGTCTATACATTGTTAGTCTATATAACATTCCAGATAAACATATATAATAATTGAAAATACAGAATCTTACCAGAATTCAATTCCTTCTCACCAACAAAGCATCCATCTACCTTGATATAATCAACTTCCCACATTGCAAATGTCTCAGCGTCGAGCTCAAAGTGATCTTTAGAGCCAGGATAGTGCATACAGGTGACTTCTGCTATATTAGTGTACATGCCAAACTTGAGACCTCTACTGTGTATCTAAAAAAAAATGGAAAAATATATTCTCTGTGATTACATATTCTATCCAAATATGTAGGTATATATCCTCACACCACACATTCATCACTCTCTTCATACATGCACACAGGTTTCTGAGACTATATAAAGTACAAATTATATTTAATTGTATATGTAACTTGTTAAACATGGGAGTGTACTACCATTCCTCTGCTTATCTCTTCGACGATTACAGTTGCCGTACACCATACACAAATGAAACTTCAAGTCACTACTAGAAATTTCACCCAGAACATCTAAGTTAGAAAAATAAATAATAATAGCCAACCAACGATTCAATTCCAGGATCTATCAGTCAGCATTCCTGGTTACAACTGCTCGACCACCAAGATATACAAAAACTATACTTATTTTTCCAATTGAATCTCACCTCCATCTTTATACTTTTAATTCTTATATGGTCCCATTAAGTGACAACAGCCTTGCTACATTTAGTCATGTTTACACACACATTGCCTATGCACTTTCATGATTATCTTTATGTCATCACATCAGTATCTAAGGGGGTAATCAAATGGAACAACATGTCAAACATCTTCGTATTTACAGATCTGGCAGGCTTCTTTTACAATTACCAGTCTCTTCATACACACTCACCGCATTACACGCTTTCATGTTCATCAATATACATATATCACTTTTGAGAAAATAGTAAAAAATTGGTAATTGGCTTACATACTAACATAATCAGCTAAGTACTTCATCCCATTGGGAAATCTCTTTCTGTCTGGGACGAGTCGACCATAGGTGTCTCTCCTCTTCTCGGCCCAACAGTCATCTATAATGATGTATTCATATCCAGCCTCCTGGTAACCTTCAGTGTAGAATGAGTCTGCCACAGACTTTATGAGGTCTTCACTGGTGTGAAAGATAAACTTTTATTACTATATTATTTCACACTAAGAGGCTCAATGATGGTAATTGTTTTTCTTGTTAAAATTGTTATATTTTCATGCCCAGTAAAAATTCATATCCAACTTCAATAAAAATTCATATCCAACAGCAGTGGTATAAATTATTTTCATTCGTTTTTACAGTTAGTAACTGAACTCGAACTTTTACGTTATTAGAGTTATCAACACTATGCAGAAGAGTCCATTCAGTAACTTCATTAACTTATTGATAAATGTTTAAAATGTAACAATAAACATAACATAGGTACTCACTTAAGACACTTCATTGGATGTTTTTCACAGTTTACGCTACACATAAAGTAGCCCCATGACATCCAGCCCATAGGCGGAGTTCTTGCGATTCCATTCTCTAATAACTGCACAACACTGAAAATCCACGAGAATAATAATATCGCAAACCAAAACTCATATGTACCCATGTTTCATTTCAACTGTCTTCTAAACTTTTTTTAATATACCAAATGAAGTCAATTAATTAACACAATACATTGTGAAATATTCGTTGACGTTTTCTTGTTTGTAAACTTCGCATACGATATCACAAAATTCACAAAACAAACACATCAATGTTAAAGTGTAAAGGTGTCATAATGACATCTGTCCAGAGTTGAAGTTCATTGAAGTTCTATTTTTTAATATTTGAGATCTTAAAATCTTGACCAACATTTACCATGAGAGTTAATTTTATTTATTTTCTGAACGATTTACTGAACGCATGGATTCACTAGATTACTATTTAAATACTATTTTTAGTACTGTTTCTATGTATTAAAGTTGTTTATGTATAGGATTAAGTAGTCATCTTACACTATCCATTTATTAAATATATTACGCCATCATTTTCGCCTTTTCCTAAATACAATCAAAACAAGGTACCTTTTCTAACAAAATCCTCGTGTTCAAGACATTAGGATCCTATGAAACATCAAATGCAAGACGTCACGTACACAAAGGCAATCGACAAACAAAATAAAAAGTAACAGAAGTCGATCCAGACGATTTAAGTAAAGGGTCGGACGACCCAGACCTGCGTGTTATAGCTCTTAGTATTACGCTTTGGGAAAAGTTGGAATGACAGAAATAGGGAGTTGTTCCTACGAAACTTTTACTGCAATATGTTTTATATATCTATCCAGATCGAGTCTAATGTAATGTCGTTCCAAGTAAGCAATGAGTTTACATCTAATACGTTATAACAAATTATATTATAATTTTATTGCATTCTAAAACAAGTTATAACTATTACAGAATTAACAAATTAACAAAACATGTTGACTATTCACTCTTTTTTATCCTGTGAAATACAATAAAGATAAGACGTCGTAAATAAATAATCTATTATAATTAAGAAAAAGATGGTTGTATCACGACTGTTATTATTATTTTATTGAACTAGAATTATGAAAGCATTGATTGACAAGCTTTATAGCATAATTAGTAATATGAATGGGAAAGCTAATTGTTATGTCGTATAATGAAATAGGTAGTAAATAGTAGTAGTTATAAAAAAATATAAACGCTCGAAGGTCCTGCCATCTACGCAAGTAACCCCATACAATGGAAGCACTTTTGCCGAGCAACTATAGAAATTGTGTGTCCATATTGTATTCTTTTTAAAAATAGAATTTCTTTGAGGGCTATTGTGTGAATGACTTTTCGTTTTCGCCACAGAACTTCGCAGAAATTTTCAGTTTATCTTCTACAACTACTAAGGTTGGACATAACTTTATACTAGACCAAGACTTATTCACTTAAATGTGAATGCTGCAGAACTTTTTATTTTGTACTGATTTTATAAATGTTTATTTTATTTTAGAAAATGAAATATTTAACTACGTGATGCTGGCTGAAACAGAATAAGTAAACGGCCAAACTTAAACTCTAATTTAATTAATAGATCTTCTGTTTCGTTTTTTATTTTCGTCTGTTTCTGATTAACTACACTGTAAATAAACCTGCCACAGTTACCCTGATCGATGGTTCCAGTAACCAGGCGGTTATTTACAACCCTCTAGACACTTATTCGGTTTTCCTAGACAATAGTGCAAGTTTTATTTTACGTTTCCATTTGTCTACTGTACGAAGATTCTCTTCGTTCCATTAAGTTAGGTTCACGTGTTTGTCGTTTGTAACATTCACGTAACTAATGGCAAATATTAATAATATGCTTGTACGACTTTACTAACGTAGCCCCTATGGTTTTAACATATTCATTTTTCGCTTTCTCATTCTGACTGGAGACTCGTCTCTAACAGTGGACAGTAAAAGAGCTAATGATGACGATAATTACGCAGCCGCATCCAACAATAAACAAATATCGAATACTTACTATAAGTTAAGAATTCTACATGTCTTTCGAATTGCGTGAAATGTCGGTCTATTGTATTATGTATTTCACTAACAGAATTTTACTTGAACTGGAGCGCTCAAAACCGGAAAACTTGGAGTACACTACAAGAAAATCGACCGAACGTAGACTCAAGTGTCCGTTGTATTAGTAGAAAGAAAAATATTAAAGAATTGTAATCGAACGCGACTATAATATTAATAGCTCGAGTTGTTATCATTATTGTAGAACGTTCTATGATTATATGATTTATAATTATTATTATATCAGCATACCAATTTCTTTATAGGGTAGGAAGAGAGTACCAACTGGCAAATATCTCTGTTCTTAAAGATCTTTGACGTGCTTCTTCACAGATAGATTAAAAAAAATTCTAAACTGCAGCGAATGATAAACGCGACCTTAAATTATTTTTTATTTTACTATTTTGCAAATTTATTTTTATTACATTACCTATAGGTACGTCACAATTATGGTGAAAAACACGTGGAATGTAAAATGAGCAAAATAGATAGCTTCTCTCTCTCTTTGCAGAGTGATCGGCGCGAGTATGGCTCGAGATGGCATGGCGTAGTGAGATGGCGCGGGTCGCGCTCGCCGCGCTGCTCGCCGCGCTGCTGGCGGCGGCGACGTCGCGCGCGCCCACTCACGACCCGCTGCTGTTCGAAGCGGCTTTTCAAGGTGACTTACACATACGTACAGTATTACAAAATTAGTATTTTACTTAAACTTTCATAATACTTGTTAATTGATTGTACTCAACTTGTTTACCTACAATATATACACTTAGCGTCGATCTCAAATTGTAATCATGTTTTTAAAATGATTATCTGAATAATTGGTTATACTTATTATACTTAAATATTAGACAGTGTTTGCAATTACAAAATGAAGGGAGTTTATTTGTTGTATGGATCATTTAAATGTTCTGGAATAATTCCAGTTTGATCATGGAACGCCGCCTTACATCTATATGTTGTGTTTATACATAGGTTTTAAGTCATGGATACTATGTGCTCCAATTGGAAACTGTGCAGTATTTATTATCAATAAAATAATATTATAATCGGTTTCTGTTTTTATACCGTAATTCCCACGGGCGTCCCCGAACCAGTATCGTTAAATAATCCGCATTTAATTACACCGTAGACCGCGATTAAGCGAAGTTTGGGGACAAACATTGAACATTTTTAATCAAGTCAGCTTCTCTGGTTAAAACGAGGCGAGCCCGTAATTAGTGCTGTGTTACACCAACATAGACTTTGGAACGCTTCAATAGACGTTTGGGAGTGACGATTACGAAGTTTTCTTTTTCAAATTTCGAACGAGTTTTGAAACCGCGTGCACCTACTTGTAGCTTTAATGTTATTGGTACACGTATTTTAATCAAATAAAACTCACGACCAGCGTACGGTTGATGCAGAAATTTCAACTGAGGGCAACGATATTAGTTTTACGACCGTTTTATTGATCGCAGACCAAGCACGCCCGGTAATAACTGGTAATTTGTTATAACGAGAATATTCCCTAATGTGTTTGGAATTTATAAGATTAAGAAAAAATCTTACTCCGACCTCGACATCTCATTTGTTGTAGGAACAATGTTCAAGGGTTAAGCCCAAAAATTTGTTCTGTGGCTGAGTGTAAGAAAAGACATCGACAGGTCATTGAAACTTTATAGATAAAAAATATTTAAGTCATAATGAATTGTCATTCTTTAATAGTTCTACCATTGAACAAACGTGTCCATTCAGACTGATAAGAGTTAAAGGCACTGTCTGTTACAATAACCCGGTGTAGGTTAATAGACTTCACACGTTATGGAAAATATTTTCGAAAACTCTAAAGGTTAGTTCATGATGTTTTCTTCACCGTTACAGCAAGGGACTCTAAAATTCTTATAATGAATAAAAGAATTTGAGTTTGTGTTCTTAAAATTTCAACATCAAAATTCTCACGTTTCAATTCAGGCTTCATTGAAATTCCAATTTAATTACGCCTCCCACCGCAAGTGAAACAAAATTGAAACCAAACATCGAACGGCTATAATCAAATCAGCTCCCAACAAATTGTGAATACAGTAATTACAAGGATAACAGGCGCTAAATTTGATGAAGAATTTTGGTCAATTACATTTTTATCTCTTGTTTTTTTTTAACTTGTTTTTTCTATTAGGATAGGCATTTGACACCCGGTGCTCCCTATCTATCGCAAAAAGGACTAGTCGTGACTCAATAACAGGTATTTTTTTAAATACACATTAATTGACTGCGTCGTTACTCGTGTTGTCCTGTGGAGATCCTGGGTTCAATTGCCGGGTAGGGCATTACTAAATTTTTCTAACTTAGATTTTCTAGCAGTGACTCGAAGTCTGGATATATGCCTGATTAATAGGCTTACCACCTAATCCATAGTGGAACATAAAGTAACTGGTGAAACGTAGGAGTGGTCTACATTTCTTTGCCTACCTCTTCGGGGATTACAGGCGTGGTTTACACATTAATTACTTGACCGTGATTCTACTATTCTGAAATCATCATGAACATAACATTATTATCTTCATAACTATTATAATCCCTTTTTATCGTTAGATTATTGGAAACGGGTCTCCCCTCAAAACCAGAGGGCTGGGTCTACTCGTTAGCTATGTTGAAATTTTATTTACAATAAGTCATGCTAATAGAAGATTTTAGCAAACAATTTTATTTTGTACAATACATATTGTATTGAATCATATTAGCTTAGAACCTAGCGTTAAATTTTAACGTAAATCTCGCAACTGATAACGTAAGGTATTTATCGACCAACAAAAAGAAAAGCGGAGAGAGAACAAAGTTTATAGGTGCGATAAACGAAGATGGCGGGGGCGTACGGCCACTGCCCATTTACGATCAATAGAGCTTTATCGCCGCAGAAGAACTTCGGGAAACATCGATGTCTATAACGCAAGTTGAAATGAAGATTATTCACATCAATTGTTTGTTCCCAGCTCATACAGCTGGAGTTTCACAAGAGCCACGGAAAATAAGAAGCGAAATCGATGATATTGAGTGCCAACTAGTTGGAACTGGAACGTAAAAATGTTAGAAAGTAGAAATGATCGCGTAGTGGTTCAGAATTTAGTTTCCACTCCGCAAGTCCTGAGTTCTGATCCTGGTGTAGACCTCTTTAGAAATATGTACATTTCAAGATTCAATAATTTGCTGTAACACTGAACAAGAACATACTTAGGAAACTTCCGCACGTTAAATTTTTCCATAATACTAAGGAGTGTGAAATATATTAATCCACTATTGGCCAGCGTGCCGGAATATGGCATTAATCTTTTTTCATTCCGAAAGGACACCCTTGTCTAACAGAGAGACGTAAAACGGATTTTACGATGATGTTAAGATTTCGGGGTATAAGAATGATCATTTTTCAAAAAGATTTTCGGCGTGTGTATAGTCAAAACGATTCAAATGAAAATATGTAGTACATTTCATTCAACTCTAATTTGTCCAAAAATAGGTAATTCAATAATACATAATTACCTATGTCCGTGTCGGGACGGAATCAAAATACATTCCGTGACCCCGTGCCGGGATACAGGGTGTCGTAAGAGGCGACTGTACCCGGCGCTGGCAGGTCGCAGTTTGCCTAGACACAGCTACATGCCCTGCCCGCCCATTGGCAGCAGCGGAGGCGGCGCGAGAAATTATGCTCAGCAGTTCCCAACACGCATGAACAGTGCGGGGATTATGGGCATAACCCCTCAGGGGAGGCCTATGTCCAGCTGTGGGCTGCAATAGGCTCGTAATAAAACGTCAACGAAAACGTAACATCACGCCTGTTATCCCTTAAGAGATAGGCAGAGGAGTGTAGAACACTCGCACAATTCACCAGTTACGTTTACGTCCCCCTATGAAATAGGTGGTGAGCCTATTGCCATGCATCGGGCACACATCCAGACTCCGATACACTACTAGAATATCTAAATTAGAAAAATTCTATAGTGCCGGACCCAGGAATCGAACCCAGGATCTCATGATCGTCAGTCGCATTTACAACCAACACGACCAACGTGGCAGGCATGGCGAACGAGGCTCATAATGATGATGAATAATACAAATCAAAATGCGCCGACAGTTGAATTATAACAAAATATTGAAAATAGTGGTCAAAACATAAATAAAGTTCATGTACTTCAGGAAATTATATATAAAGTTTTAATATTAGTATATAAAGATAATAGATTGCCTCATGAATTTTTCCATCGCAAATTCAATATTATCGACTAAATCCTTAGAGACCAATGGGCCATTGTCCGTTAGTGATCAATCAAAGCTGAATATCTCTGAATAAAGATGATATCTTTATTCAGTCAATTTACGATAATAGACGTTGTAAGCGTCAAAAGTTTGGAGAAAGTTCTCGAAGCCTCGAAGGAGATTCGGTAGAAACGTTCGTTCGGCTATCGAATAAATGTAGGTATTTTCATATTAAAGTATTTTATATTCTAATTTGTTCGCAATTTGCAATTTGGGAGGGAGAGTTGGCATTAATTTTACGAACAGATTTTGACAAAGGATTTTTGGATCTTGACGTTACAAGGACTACACGTAACAGTTTTCATCAATATGTATTTCTTTATTTTTTATTGTAAGTTTAAAGTAGTCAAATTTAAGGTATGCCATGTTTTCAGCTCCATAGTTGGGTTTTAAAACAAGCTTTTTAATCTCATGACGTCATCAAAGAAAACCCAACAACATTGATTACTCTTCATTATGGCTAGCATTTCCTTTTATTAAAAAGAAAATAATTAGTAATTCACAATTGATATCTATAGGAAAGTAAAAAAGACAGAAAGAAAGGGAAAACAGAAAAATAACTTTATTCGTATATAAAACAACAAAATATATTAACCATGAATTCAAGGTAGAACAAGATAAAACCAATAATGTTTTACAAATAAACAAAAATATAATGGTAAAAATGTAATAGTGGTCTAAAGACGAATTTTACAGCCAAGCTTGCGTTAAACAAAAGTAAAACCTAACATCACGGCTATAATCCCCGAAGAGGTAGGCAGAGTAATGTGAAACGGCGTGTTAACAGAGCGTTAAACAATATTTGAAAATTACAGGTATTTTATGACAGAATGGCATTTTCAGACTTATAAGTGACCCAGCGTGACGTTGAAATAAAATAATAACTTTCAGACTCCATATTTTAGGACTTTATATTTTTTTAAGACCGTTTATATGTTCACACTAATATCCGAAAAGGCTCTAACTTTTTCCCAGCCTTTTATTAGCATGTGCAGAAGACTTTTACATACTTTGTATTTATAAAACTCGTCCGAAGCAGAAATTCCAACTACGTACAATTTCAAGGAAAACTTTGTTCCTCGATAAAACAAAGAGCAAACGGCGGCTATCCCGCGCTGAGGAACTTGGAATCCTTCGGAAAAGCCCCCTTTTAACGATTGAGGAGACGTGTTGTGGAATCCTTTGAGAAATGAGCGCCTAGACGATGTAGTGTTTAGTTACGGGAATTCGTTTTTCAAAATAAACGAGAACTAAAAAAACTCTAAGCTGTGTGTGAATTTTGGAATATAACTTGTTTAACGCTGACCATTGACATATTTAAAATTATATAAATTAGAAAATGTTATGGAGAATAACATTTTGGAAACCAATGTAAGTGAGACTTGACTGTCCTCTGTCATGTTCATCGATCAACAGCTCATCTCATTATTTCAACCTATAAATAGATACATGACGATGATATATCATGATAGATGACTTTCAGAGACCGTTTCATTCTGAGATGAGAACCGTGTTCTATAATAAAACGTTAAAAGAACCGGTGGGGATGATGAAAAGATAACTCTAGCTATGACGATGTTGATATTTTAAGTTAATGAAAACCAATCCGAAAAATATACTACAAAGTAATACTAAGTAATATAACAATTCACAAGTTTATTCAGAAAAGCTTTAAATTATTTAGTTTCACATATTCACATGAATATTTAACTAGCTTAAAATCATTAGACGTAAAAATTAAAACATATATAAAAAATTATATAAAATATATATAATAGGCTCATCACCTATTCCATAATGGGACGTAAAAGTAACTGGGGAAACGTGGGAGTGTTCTGCATTCCTCTGCCTACCT
>DWTO01004366.1:0-11624 GCA_018244755.1 Jemadia pseudognetus
CATAATGGGACGTAAAAGTAACTGGTGAAACGTGGAAGTGGTTCTGCATTCCTCTGCCTACCTCTTCGGGGATTACAACCGTGAAGTTACTTTTTTTTTTAGTGATCATTAATGGAGCAAGTGTAGTAAAATTATCATTTGTGAAAGCAGGCTAACTACATTTTTTTAATTAAACATTGGTCCGGTTTTGCTATTTTTAAGTATGTGCATTTATCTCAAATACTTCTTTAGGAGCAAAGTAGGTATTTAAATTTATGTCCAAATGTTGGATAGTTTCTTTTGATTTTCCTTTGAATATCAATAATGCTAAATTCAAAGATAACATAAATACAAAATAGTTACAAATGATTATTTTATTGAACACTGATTTTTTTTATATTGACATTGATGAATGTTTGTAACTTCATTCATTCATTATAACAGGTGCAAAATAAGGCTTCATTTAGATGACACATACAAGTCGAAATGTTACCCAGAAACATGTGTGAAATAATACTACAAACTTTGTCAATCCAGGCAGCACAGTGTTTTGAGAAAGTTCTCAAAGCTCAGCCAGGCAACTATGAAACAATGAAGATTTTGGGTTCCCTCTATGCGAACTCACCATCTCAATCAAAGCGTGATATAGCCAGACAACATCTGAAGAAGGTTACAGAACAATTTCCTGATGATGTAGAAGCCTGGATAGAACTTGCTCAGATTTTAGAACAAAATGATTTACAGGTAATTCAATAGATATATGTATATTTGTTTAGTTTAAGATATTAATAACTGCATTACCTGACTTCTGAAAAAGTGTCAATTCAGATAAATAATTTTATACATCTTCAAATAAAATTCATTGTTTTATTTTAATAAAGTTGTTATCCTTAGACGCTACTGAATATGTGGCAAGTTCTAATAATTATATTATTAATTAGTAAAATTTCCTCCAGGGTTCGCTTAATGCCTACACCACTGCAATGAAAATTCTCAAAGAGAAAGTGAATGCTGATATCCCGGCCGAAATATTGAACAATGTAGCTGCTTTACATTACCGATTAGGGAATTTAAATGAAGCCAAAAATTATCTAGAGGAAGCTTTGGAGAGGTGAGAATATTGGTATAAAGAATGAATATTGTACAGCAATACATAATATTGCAAATTGTTCTCTGGTTTTAGGAATATTTCGTTGAGACCATTTTATGCACATTAATATTTTCCATTGCAACAATAAATAATTATATTTTGGGGTAAAGTCTTTCATTAAAATACTGTACCATACTTCTCTGCCTCTTATTAATTAAGTTAATTAATTGAGTCCTATCAATTAATTACGTTAATAAGTTAATTAATTGAGTCCTATCAATTAATTACGTTAATAAGTTAATTAATTGAGTCCTATTAATTAATTATTGTTACAGTTGCATTTTTAGAAAAATGGTAAGCCGATATTCAACAGACAATTGTTACCTAAGGATGTGTTCACACTGTTTTTACTAAATAGATATTCATATACGATGTACAAAGCCAAATTTGACACTAGCTATTATTGGTCCAAGACTCAATGGAACCCATTGAAACAAAACATATCCATGTATAGACTTAAAATTGGTAATTCTTTATAATACTATTCAGGGAGAGAGGGGACGCAGAAACATTGGACGCTCAGTACTACAACTCCATTGCTGTGACGACAAGTTACAACTTGGCGCGGCTCAACGAAGCCCTCTGTGTGTACAACAAAGCTGAGAAACTCTACAAGGACATATTGAAAGAGCATCCCAATTATATTGACTGTTACTTGCGGTGAGCTATTTTCATTATTTCTTACTTGTTGTCCTCAAATTTTCCAGCATTAGTGTAATTGCATTATTCTGAAATACTTGCTTAGAAATTGCTTATAGGTAGCTCAAACACAAATTTTGAACCATTTGCTAACAGAATAGATACTTTTTCCTAAACTTACCTGCCCTAGTTGAAGTTTATATCAATATTTTTGTATCTTGTGTTTAACTCAGGGCAAAATTTTATTTTCTACAGGCTAGGTTGTATGGCTCGT
Organism: Jemadia pseudognetus; assembly: GCA_018244755.1. Taxonomy (NCBI): domain Eukaryota; kingdom Metazoa; phylum Arthropoda; class Insecta; order Lepidoptera; family Hesperiidae; genus Jemadia; species Jemadia pseudognetus. The sequence continues at coordinate 2,043 of DWTO01004366.1, forward strand.
GATAAAGGCCAGATATACGAAGCGTCAGATTGGTTCAAGGAGGCTCTCAAAGTAAATATAGAGCATCCAGACACATGGTCACTGCTGGGCAACCTCCATCTTGCGCAACAAGAATGGGGACCGGGACAGAAAAAATTTGAGAGAATTCTCCAGAATCCGTCCACATCCAATGATGCTTATTCCTTGATTGCTCTTGGTGAGTTTTTGTACTATATGTGACAATAGAACAATTTATTGAGTCAAACTTCATTATATTAATGTATTTAATACAACTGGACAACAACAATAATAAATTAATGATAATGATTATGATCATTTATTATCACACAGGAAATGTATGGCTTCAAACTCTACATCAACCGTGCCGGGAAAAAGACAGAGAGAAGAGACATCAAGAAAGAGCCCTTGCTATTTATAAGCAAGTGCTCAAGAACGATCCGAAAAATATTTGGGCCGCTAACGGGATTGGATGTGTTTTGGCACATAAGGTGACAATTAAATGTGTGAATGTTGTTGGGATAATTAATTTTATTTATTCAATTTGGGTTATTTATAATTGCAATGGGTTATTTATAATTTTTAAAAACAGTTATTATAACTGTAAATATAATACCAGCAGCTTGGTGAAGTATCCTTCAGGGACTTCTATAAAAAGGGCATATTAACATTCTTATTAAGTGATTTCTTTTTCCACATTATCCGTTTTTATTTTCTCTTCTTATATTTCCCACTGTGGACACATACACATACAATGTTCAGAATTTTTCGCCAATCAGCTGCTAAATATTGGTTCCCCTGTACCAGGGTTGCATAAACGAAGCGCGCGACATCTTCGCACAAGTGCGCGAGGCGACGGCCGACTTCCCCGACGTGTGGATGAACATCGCCCACATCTACGTCGAACAGAAGCAGTACATCAACGCTATACAGATGGTGAGTGGATAGTTAGTGCACCCGTTCGGATATACACGGCAGATGGTGGGCTGGTGACACTTGCATTTACTTTTGCTAAATACCAGATGCTTCCATTCTTGTGGTCGTTTTGATAGATAGACGCATTTGAGGCTTTCAAGTAAGTTCTATGTTAGGGTTGGTTATAATATAATTTGTGGTTAATTCTAAATACAATAGTACCGTTTTATCGTTACGGACCGTTGCTTTCGTTAACGTCGTGTAAAGTAGTGAACGGTGACGTGTTGGTTGCGGCGGCAGTACGAGAACTGCGTGCGCAAGTTCCGCATGCAGCACGACGTGGAGTGGCTGACGTGGCTGGCACGCGCGCACACGCTGGCGGGGCGCGCGCACGCGGCGCGTGCGGCGCTGCTGCGCGCGCGCCGCGTGGCGCCGCACGACGCCGCGCTGCTTTACAACACGGCGCTGGCGCTGCGCCGCCTGGCCGCGCACGTGCTCAAGGACGAGCGCTCCGAGCTCAAGGCCGTGCTGCGCGCCGTGCACGAGCTGCACGTCTCGCACAGGTCAGCCAACTGACGTATAGCAGTAGGCAGTATCGACCATAAGTATATGAAATTGAATTTCGTTCAGTCAGTGAAACTAATACGCATGGAGAAGAAATCGAGTAAAGTAATAAAAGACGATCGCGTGCGCTAGATACTTCCAGCGGCTGGCGGCGGCGGAGGTGGGCGAGGGGCCCGAGCGCGCGCGCTTCGAGCCGGCGGCGGCGGCGCTGGAGGCGCGCACGTGCGCCGACCTGCTGTCGCAGGCGCAGTGGCACGTGGCGCGCGCGCGCCGCCAGCACGACGAGGAGGTCACGCTGCGCGACCGCCAGCGCGAGCAGCGCGAGGCCTTCCGCCGCCACCAGGTCTGCTTGTTGTTTTATACCATATATGTATGCTACACCACAAGTTGGTATATCATTTCGCAGCCGACGAATTGATCTAAAAATACGTTTCACAGGAAGAGGAGCGCAAACGTCGTGAAGAGGAGCAAGCTAAGAGCACAGTCGAGATGCTACAGAAGCGACAAGAATACAAGGAGAAAACTAAGAACGCTCTGTTGTTTGCGGACATGCCGCCGGAGGGCAAGCCTAAGGGCAGCGGGAGGGGGCGGCGGAGGGACGAATACATTTCCGATTCCGGGAGCGGCAGTGAAGCGCCACGGGAGGACGGGTAAGATCACTGAATTCTACTCTCATAATAACGAGTATATCTTAAACTGGCCCGACATGCCCAGCGTTAAAAGACTTGATGCACTGAAGCCTGTACAAAGATCTAATGTTACAATGCACATGTTAAAACGCTTCAGGTCGAAGAGCGAGAAGCCGCGCAAACGTAAACGGGAGCCGGGAGAGAAGAGGGGCAAGGGCAGGAAGCGGCGCGAGCGCGCGTCCGGCAGCGACAGCGATGCGCCGCGCAAGAAGGGCCGCAGGAAGGTACGCGCCGCGGGGCACGCGGCTCGCCCGTGCCCCGCCACGGGGCTCGCACCTCAGCGCTTCGCTCCCACCACTGCGAGCCACTTTATTATGCTTACTTATTGACCAATCTACATGTTCATGGTGAAGTTTGAGCGTTTAGTTTACATTATGTTTCTATTTTTCTGCATAAGAAAGCGTCGTGTTGTCTAATTATGATTCTTTAATTGATTTGTTCACAGGGAGAGAAGGGTATCGGTCGCCGCGAGAAGGCCCTCAAAGACAAGGCCGAGGAGAAACTGGGCATGAAGCAGCGTATGAAGATAGTGTCGAAGGAGACCATCTCCACGTCGGAGTCGGACTCGGACGAGTCGCGCAAGTCGCGCAGCCGCAGCCGCAGCGGCAGCCGCAGCCGCAGCCGCAGCCCCGCCGCCGGCAAGCGCCGCAAGCGCATCGTGTCCGCGTCCGACAGCGAGCGGTGCGTGCGCCGTGCACTGCGCGGGTGGAGCTCGGGGCTCATTCGGATAGGACCATGTATCGATTTGTGTGCTTAGTAGAATTTCATTTAAATAGCCTTTAGTTGTGAAGCGGATGCCATCGGTTCATTGTTGACCTTGGAAACATATGTGGTTTACTTGGCATAGAATCTGTTAAATAATGAATCTTTTTTACATTTCCTTGCACACAAATCTTTCCACGATTGTCTGGAGCATAAAATACCGGGCTATTCGAGTGCGGATTTAAACATTCAAATTTTTCAATAAAAATACGTATGCCATTCTAATTTACATTTCTGTTGTAGATCTAAGAGCCGCTCTAAATCGAGAAGTCGTTCCCGCTCGGGCTCGGCGAAGAGTAGATCGCGGTCCAAAAGCAAGTCTCGATCGAAGAGCCGGTCTAGATCTAAGAGCGGCTCTCGTTCTAAAAGTCGATCTAGATCAAAAAGCCGATCGAAATCAAAGAGTCGATCAAGATCAAAAAATAGGTCGAAATCCAAGAGTCGCTCTAGATCCAAGAGCCGATCGAAATCCAAAAGCAGATCCAGATCGAAGAGCCGGTCTAGGTCTAAAAGCAGATCGAAAAGTCCGTCCAGGTCGAGGTCGAGGTAAAATTATTTTTCTTTCTATTATCTTGGACTACTAACTTTTTATACTCATTCATGTAATAACTAACCGTTACTTCTGTTTTATTATTAGTAACGAAAAACCAAAATTTTATGTCAAACTTCAATGTAATATTTGTTGCAAAAGAATTATAAGTTACTTGATATTTAACATCTTTTTGTCTTGCAGGTCCAAGAGTCGATCTCGTTCCAAATCCAAAAGTGTATCTAGGTCCCGTTCGAGGTCCAAGAGCGGGTCGCGGAGTAGGTCCAGGTCCCACTCGGGCTCCAGGTCGCGTTCTGGGTCTAGGAACTCGAGACCCGACACGCCGGTGTCCAGGAAGTCCGTGTCGGCCAGCGAGGACGAGGCCTAGTTGGATGTGTAAATATTTAATAGAGAATATAGCAATATGGTGTTTGTACGCGTTACCTACAAGGTAGGCATAAGTTGATGCAGAGTAAATTCATACAAACCTTACAAGGACCAATAGGATCTGTGTATTATTTTTTTTTGCTACACTTGTATCCTGCACACAGCATGACCTTGACTTAGTAACATCAGTTAACTGACCTTGGCATGCTACAGTACTCTATCAGCTCATAGTCAATTCTGATACTGGTTTGTTTTTAATTTGTATTATAAAAATGTAATAATGGTTTCGTTTGATAGTTAGTGTTTTTTTGTATTGGGAAGAAATTAGGCAAAGTTATCATATCATTGTGGAGACTCTACCGATTTGTGGAAAAATTATGGATACCCGCAAATTGCTATCAGTATTGTGTTGTGATGTGTACTCATATTTAGTACGGGATATATGATAACACTAGTTACTGTGTTTCTATTATGTACTTCATCACTGCCGTATATACTTAAAATATTTGTGTACATAACATATATGTATTTTGCACATTTTGTATTGTATATATACATATATAAAATTATATGTCTGTAGAATTGTTTAAAAAAATGCTCTGCAATTGACAAGTATTTTAATTTCCTGACAAGTCATAGGATGTGCGATAATAAATGAAATAAATAAATTTACTTGTAAGGTGCTAATTAGTAGGACCTAAATTACACCCAAAAGATACTTAATTTGGTAGCTTTGTTATATTACGGTTAATAAATTCGTTTGAAAAATTATTAGTACAATTAACTAGATGCCATGTGATATGGATATCTAACTAATATATATTTTTAATCTCCTATATCTTGTACAAATTTAATATGAAACTAGTGCCTTGGGAACGTACCTACTGGCGTACAAAAATTTTTTCAACTAAAAGGATAAAGTTTTTATATCGTTTATAGTATCTAGTTGTTCGCATTTTTTGGCATTAGTATTGGTACGTAAAGCGCATGAGTTCGATCACGTAATGCTCAGACAGCACTAGAAGAATATGGTGTATCTTATTAGTTTTAAATTTAGTACGGCGTTATATTAACTAATCACCCTGTCTCCGTAACAGCCACGTATTTTCGATCCAATGCTGGGCATAAGCCTCTCCATTACTGTCTGAGCTCGATCTTCAGCCCTTTACATCCAATCTTTGCCAGTCACGCCAGTCTATGTTCATGAGTTAATTGTGAAAATGTAATTAAATAATGTTTTAAACTGTAATCTGTCATTATGTTTCAACAAACACATTATTCAAGTCTGTACAGTAAGAATAAAATTCTAATAGTGGAGTAAATATGTGAGCGAAAATAAATAGTATATACGAATTGTGTAATTTATTTTAATTATAATGACATTATTTAAAAATGTTATTATCGACATCTTGAACCCTTTTATTGTTCTACTCTCGGGCACAAGATCTTATCCCAGATTGTGAAGCGTCGTTATTTTGAATAAATCAGCACTTATGAGATAATAACAACTTAATGAGATTTACATCGGTCGAGTCCGGCCATCCCGAAAAAACGCACGTGAGTCCAGCCGGCTTAATTCTTAATAATTCATTAGTTATTATTTACCAACATTTAACGAATGAGATAAAAGGGTAATTAATAAAATCCACAAAATCGTCTATTAGTATAATCAGGAAAATTACAATGCGGCATTTGCTTCTCTACTGTATTCTCAAAACATTTCATGATGAAAAGCTTTAATTATAACACAACCGTTCGCTTTTTGGAAGAACACAGCTGTTCCGAATAACACTTATTATTTTGATATTCTAACAACGAATCATACAGCCTGGAGATTTACTAATGCATTTGAGTTTGATGGACGTTAACTTCTAACGTTTGTAGTAGATCGGACCGGCAGGAGGTACCGCGGCATCAACAAAGCTAATGGCAATTTAATGTACTAGTGATGGAAAAAGCCGTCCAGTGCCTTCACGAGAGTCGTTCATGCTACAGATAGTATGAGTGAAGCAATACACAAACCACTAAACGGAACTCTCGATTACTAATTTCTAAATATATGGATAGCTGATATCTGTACGAAAAAAAATTGTGGAATACGACTGAGCAGCTAGCGCCTCTCTATAGTGAGGAAAAATTAGGTGATATTGTGCACGCGCTAATCGCACAGTTTATAACTATGGGTGACACGCATGCGCAGCAACGTACAGTTTAGTTCTTAGTTACCAGAGGAGCGGATAATAATTTAATTGGTGTTAGTGGAGATCTACCGGATAAGCTATCCATATACATATGTATAGGTATTGAGATCAGTGCTCCCAACATATCTCGTTCAACAGATATATTGAAACAGCATAGATGTCATTATTATACTAAGCGTTATTCGGCACATACAACATTTTTCAAATCCATATTAATCAAACAAATTCCAATTATTACACAATAATTATCTAATGGACTAATATAATAAATGAATTTCTCTCTTATTATTAATAATTGAGCTTAACACGCAAAGATTAACAAACAAGCAATAAATATAGCTCTGACTAATATAGTATAGACATTTAATAAATTAATAGAAACATCCCCAAAACAATTATAAATAGTAAACATCTCTTAATAAGTAAAGGAAATCATATCCAATCACAGTATATAACATATTATAATTAAATTTCATTGAATTGGAAATGTCCCTAAGGTTAACAAGGTTCACTTAACAGGTTTTCCATTTTATACATATGGTGTTTCTTCATATTAAATAACTGATTCCTGACTGGATTCAGTTACAAAAGTTTTGATTTTTTAGACATCAAACTAAGTGAATACCAGTCTCCGCCGCGACCTCGCTGCAATCGGCGGGAACTCATGAAGAAGGACCTCGTATAGGTGCGAAACTAGTCGGGCCATCCCGAAAAAACGCACGTGAGTCCAGCCGGCTTAATTCTTAATAAGTCAATACCAATATAGAATTTAAAATATGTTTATAATACACAGTAGTCATTTCAAATTTAGCGTTTCACGTGTCGGTTACATCGCCAGATGTGGCCTTAGGCCTTAGGGACACTTACAAATGAAAGAGCAGCTAATAGATTCAGAGCAAGTATACATTTAAAACTACAGCATTTGAGTATTACGTTATTTCTTACAATCAACAACTAACGTATCGTCATTAAACACCTACGTTAAAATTCCATACAAAGTTTGCTAATTCTTATTACTTAATAATTATCAATTGGATTAAAAAGTTTCATACAAATTCGAATATATGGCAGTTAACGTTCTCAATTCTCGATTGCAATTCCGCAGTGGTCGTTATTACTGTTTTTTTTAATTTATTTTGAAATTATTATATACGTTAAAAAGTAAATCTGATTTATTTAATACTGAGTAATTATAATGTGCGCTAATGTATACTTTATCCTACTAATTTTACTAGGCCTACAGTGAATAATACTTTATATTACTAAAATCTTTGTCGTTAGGTAGTGAGCATTTAAAACTTATTAATATCATTAGTATTTTTACTTATTAAAACTTTTAAATAATATCTTTGTAGTTAAGTAACGAGTATTTAAAATTTTTATTCATTCAATTTACTGCAAGCTTTACTGGTTCCTCGCTAAGACCTCTGAAACTCTGACTCTGGCTCAAAACTCTCGATTAGCATCAGCAATAAACTACCCTTGTACACGAGCATCCTCAACTTAGGGGTACCGCAGCCAACTCAAATTCCAGTTCCAATTATAAATGCTCTGTATGATTACTGATGCTGCTTGGTACATTATGGGCTCACAGTTGCATTGAGCCCTTAAGATAGCTACACTGAAAGAGGAAGTCGCCAAAAAATAGTCCTTACTTGTTGTATAAATAAACATCCGAAAAACTTGTGTGAAATCTGATGAAGCCCACTCGCACTTTCAAATGAATAAAAAGGAGAACTCCTCAGGATCTTCTCCCACCAAAACCAGATTCTTGAGAAGATTGTATTTTACTAAATGGATACGTCGCTCGGCGCATACCATACACACCAATAATAAAATTATACCCACTTGACCACTAGCTAAATGCCTAAATAGCCAAATTGCATGGCTGCAAGATTAAAAAAATATATATTTGGTTTATTTGGTTTTTTTTATAAACATTTTTTCACATATTAAGTTTTGTATGTGTTAAGCAACATTTACAAGCAGTGCTTATGCTGTAAAAATACTGCCGAATATTGAAAAAAAATTCCCTGTTCTTCAATGACAACCCAAATATTGGGTCGTCTGTTCAACTTTTGACACAAGAGTTTTAGTAATACAAGGAATTTTTATTGTTTTCTACGTACTAGAGAGTATATGGTTTAGCAATTCTCAAAAGGGTATAGGTATCAAGATTTTATATATTTTTACAGATTTCAAAATTGCATGCAAATTCTAATTTTGGTCTACAATTAATACAACTTTGTAATATTTAATTAACTATAGATGTATGTAAGAGTATGTAATCCATAAACCACCACCATAACCACCTTAAAAGAGAAACTAGAATTGTATTAAACAAGTGTTCCCATTAAATTTTGTTTATACAAATTATCCAGAAAAATAATTTTGCTACCTAAATAAAGTATATTGAGCTAGCTTCATTAATTCTTAATTAATTTCATAAAGTCTTAAATATATTTAAAATATATGTAAATTTACTTTAATAAACATTTGTATTAAAGCAAACGACATACACACAATAAGCACATATTAATGTTACTAGTAAATTAATAAACAATTAGGAGATTGTAGCTCAGACACATTGAGATGTCGCAATCTGTAGGTTCAGCAGTGCATGCCACCATTGGTGGCATACTTACAAACAATTACATACTTCATATAACAGGTAAAAAAGTCAGCTCCAGTTGGCTTACTAACCGGTTTTGCAGTCTTGCCGGGGAATAAAAACATTTAACATTTGATCACAAATCTATGTCACCACAAATCCGCAACAGTAAAGTGTGGGCAATCTTAAGGGCTATCCCAATTGTAGCAAAAACCAGTGTCAATCATAAACACAAGACTGCAATATATAATTAAATCACCAATATTTTATCAAATACAAATTTGAGACTTCTTACCTTAGTCATTTTTTACTAACAATACTGTTATGCTAGAACATCTTGTATAAATGAAAATTGGACCTAATAAAATATTAGTATAAACTGATTGTCTGTATCAAAGTACGAGATAAAACACTTAATTGATACACAACAACAATGGCGCTAATCTTTACCCAAAGTACAAGATAAAACACTTAATTGGGTACAGATTAGCGCCATTGTCGTTGTGCAGACCAATCAAAACAAATGGATCATACAAATTGTTAAAACCTGGCTAATAACGCTTCAAATCAACTGATGATTGTCTTCTGCATCATATCTCCTTACTCGTAACTAGTTTTGCACTGCTTCTTTTGTGCTATTTTGTGTGCCATTTGCATGACCAAAAGCGGCTGTTCCATTTGCTATGGTGTTTTGAGGACCTCCTAGGAATGATGTGAACGTTGTGTCTCGACTCATTGGTGGCTCCAAACCCTCAGAGAGTGGAATACAATCCAGTGCAGGCACAGTATATTCCCTGGAAATACAATTTTTTATTCTAAACTCAGAAGATCCAATATCTATCAAACTATGCATACATACATACATATCATCATGCCGGGTCCCTTGCGGGGTAGGCAGAGAGCACCGAGTGCCAAATAGCTCTATCC
>DWTO01004367.1:0-11623 GCA_018244755.1 Jemadia pseudognetus
TATTTCCCTATACATTGTTGTATGCATTGAAATGAAAGCGGCAGGGGTGAGGTGATTTTGGTAATTCTGATATGATGTATCATGTTGTGGATTAATATTTTTTTATTGCACTGCTCATTGTTGTGACATTATTGACAAAAAATAACGTTTAAATAAAAGCAAATTTCATTCCGTCTGCTAAATTCACATCACACCCTTTTAATTTGATTTATTATTATATGAATTTTTTAAGTCATACTCACTGTCCAAAGCAGTACAATTTCAACCTTTTGTACATATAAGATGGTTCTCATTACCTTTACCCTCTGGCGCCGCGGTATAGCGCTTGTTATCGAATTGTACTAAGTAAACCTATCTTCACTGTCAAGATATCTATATTAAGCTGGTTGCATTGAAAAGAAACAATTAGATATATACCTTGAACGTTTTAGATAATGCGATTTAGAACATCTTGTACATTGTTCATTTTGCAGACAGTTTTAAAAGTGGATTTTATGGTTATGTACTATGCGACAAAGATCCAAATAAGTACATATATAAGTATATCTAAATAATATTATAATATTTTTGATCTTTAATTTTTCCAACCATGAATTTTTATATCGTTCATTACACAATACTTAATAAATGTATTTTATTATAATTTCTTACGTGCAATAATTTGGTAATTGTAAAACTTATGGATGTGTGTACATTATGCTAAAATTTAAATATGCGATTTGTAAATTGTATTTTCGGTGATTCGTACAAAAACTGCGAGCAATAGGGAGTCCTCCCAATGTAAGTGTCTTGAATAAAATATGTATTTCTAGTTAATAATATTATTGGGGTAGTCGGCAATCATATCGTCAGTATAAACTATGAATATTATATTTACTAGTCAGTAATTTAGTACGTTTCGTACATATAGATATGCTTAATAGGAGATGCTTTATATGGATGGTTCATAGATTATATACACTATATAATAACGCACATATGTACATTGAACGTTTAATGACGTGACCTAAATGTTTAGTCAAAGTATTGAAACTTATATTTAAAAAAGGGGATTGAAGAATGGAAGTATTAAAAATAATAATACGTGCCACGCAAGGGCGCAGGTGATTTATTAGCAGCGGACTTAAGTATTGAAAAAGAATTTATTTCATACACTCTCGACTGAAAATCACAACCGTTAATTATAGTTCGCAATAATATTAAAAGACTATTTTTCACTTAATTATTAGATATTAATAACTAGTGCTAGTGCTGTATGTCTACTACAATTCAGAATCAAAACATTTTTGCATGTTATCAGTTATTAGGAAATATTGCCACCGGCACAGTACATTTTAGACTCATGAAAGTTCACTCATCACTTAAATTTTTTTAATTTTGTTTGTGTAACAAAATTATAATGTTGACAAATGTTTTGAATATATATGGAAGATTCGGCTTCCATGTTAATTGTACTTGTTTAAAAGATGGATGAGTAATTTACATAGGTGTGATTTAGAAAGCATTTTAATATGGGAATGAGATGAGATTTCTTTATTTAAATAAGGTTGCTGTAAGTATGTGTTGACGCACAAATTATTCAATGTGTCCTAAAAATAGGGTACAGTACATGTCTGTGTTTTGCATACATAAGAGATTTTAGTGATATATCAGCAATTACCTATTGTATTAGAAACTAGTATTAAGGGACTAGGTCCATCTGTTGCTCCAATTGTTTGGGTGTTTTGTGTGCCTACTATTTATAGCGAATAAAATCGTTAAAATTAATGTATATTCGTCGTTATTTTATTTGATCCTACATTAAACATGTAATCCTGAAGAACAAATAATAATGTAATATATCTTTACGGATCTTTCAAGAATATCAATGTCGGGGAAGTAAACTTAATGTACCTATGCAATGCTTCAGGGTATCAACACTTTTTGGCAGTACTTTACCATTAAAAGATTTTCTACTTACTACTTAACTTTTGAGGTGAAATGGCGCTTATTTGAAGCAATAAAACAGCAGATGTTTATTAGACTGCTAAAAATATGTTGTGTCATATAGATTTAAATAAGTTTGATATTTAAAAGTATTTTTGTAAAGTCTCGACTCCGCGACATGACTATGCATACCGAAGAAGTGCCCATGCATGAGGTCATTTAGGGTTTACGGGAAAATATCACGCATCTTTAACAGCATTAAAGAAGTGATCGAATTGGTAAAATTGGTAGCGGTACATGTTGAGACCGTCCATTTCGGGACCAAAAGAGAACAGCAAATTTTAAGACAGTGTTATTAATGATTTAATTTATGGTAGTTTTAACTAGGTTGTAGCCATGTTTTTCATTTTATTGCTCATAATGTTTATTGTAAGTATTGGTTGTGTTTTGATTCGGTATCTTGGTGTGCTGTATTTTGTCCTCGAATAAATATATAATGTTTCTTTCTTATTTTCTTTATTTCTAGTAAAATAAGGATAAATTAACAAATAATGACAAATTGACATTGAGCATAAATAAAATGTCTGTCCGGGTCGTCTGCCGTTATCCTGGAGATTTATATATAGGGAAAGAAATTAAGCAGATCTTGCGTAGAAAATTTCCGGAGTAATAAATAAGTTTTTTAAAATACTCGTTTTTGTTTGCTCTGTTGACACTAAACAATGTAAATAGATCATCTTTTGTTCTGCCTGTTTCGCGCTCATTTCTTAAGGATTTTAAAAGTATCGCGCCTGAATTCAACTATTCGCAAGGGTACTTACTCCCTCTTCGTCGTGGATAATAATTTTTCAGATACATGTTATAAAAATGCAATAGTAAAAGAAATGTAATTTCACATTTGTTATCCCCCAAGAGGTAGGCAGAGGAAAGCAGAACACTCCCTCGTTTCACCAGTTACGTTTGTCCCACTACGGAATAGATGGTAAGCCTATTGCACTACACCGGGCACATATTATCCAGTCTCCGAGCCACTACTAGAAATTCTAAATTTGAAAAATTTTGTAGTGCCCGACCCGTGAATTGAACCCAGGACCTCCCGATCGGTAGTCGCCAACCAACACGACCAACGAGGCAGTCAAGAATGTAATAGTGACAAAAAATATACAATATTATAAAAATACTTATACTTTGCGACATCAGATATTAAGATAATTACATTGTTACAATTGCCTAATAATTCGGAAGTTTGGTGTAAGTTTTAGAAATACATAAATGTTAACTTTTAGTTCAGTTTAAAAATACTACTATTTAAATGGATTTCATTTACACATTATGTTTATATAATTTTGTTACTTAATTAAAAATTATCGATTCGATACATTTAGTATGAAATACTGCCGATAGAATGGTTCTGATTTTGAATGTCAGATCGGATGCTGATGGATTATTCTAAATTGAAATTTCAGGTAGATATTGTCTAAAAATCAGAATTTTGGCCAGGTATACGGAAATAGACTCACTACTAATTCAATAGTGAAAAGTAAATGTTACTCATGAAACGTACAAGTATATTACATTCTTCTACCTACCTCTTTGGGCGTTATTACAGGCGTGATGAAATCTGTTGCGATTTGATACGTAATTTTTTTTTAACTTATCGTTGGCTGTATAATCGATAATTCGTAGATTCATATAAGCTTCTATTAGCTTTATAACGTTTTGTTTGTACCATAGACATAATGACAAATTTGACATAACTAACGCTTTTAACTTTTAAGTTAACGTTAACAATAAATAAATGAAATTGACCTGTTGTCGTTATAAAATATTGCACTGAAAAGAATTTTAAATCATTTGCAATATTAAATTTTTTTTTTCGATGATACAACTTCAATAGCTGCTGTTTTATGTATTATTAACAATTTTTTATATTTAATCTGTTTCGAATTCCTACTTTAACTCTTTGGTGCACAAATGCATGGCGGCAAACTCGCCATTTCAACTAAATTAGTTTTTTAGTTTACATTCGACTTGTTTGGCGTTACGTTGCGTTCAGAATAATATTATAGCCCTTTAAAATGAATAACTCTGCGGCGAAAGTAAGTGTGATGTTTGTGTTAGTTTTAAAAGGGAATGTAAGTTTGTATCCACAGTCTACACAACTCCTTATCCTTTTCTGTCCTAAGCATCGCAACGAAACGGATTTTAAAACTTTAGTACGCTAATTTAGGTTTATATGTAGCTGTGGTAAAGGATCTTCTCAAAGTAATAGATTCAGTGATAACCAAATTGCGTTGTATGTTTTTGAACAACCCAAACGTCTAAATTATTTAACAGTCAGTCCATTTAAACATCACAAACCGTATATTATTATTATAAAATTGAGGTACTATTATGCATTATTCATTTCTATGTAGTACAGAGCTTATTGTTATAGTATTGTTGTTCCCAAAGCTTGGTATTATAATCGATGTTTTGATATGTAGTACTAAAATTGTTAGATATAAAATGAATGGGTTAAATCTGAGATTGCTAAAACTGGAAAGTGCATATCACTAACACTAGTGTGCAGTATAAGTTTTTTAAGTGATTGATCCTTAGTTATTTGTTTAAAAATTTGCTTAACAAACCAAATATACCTTGGCCACATGCATATATATAGTTACTACATACATAAAATATAGTTGGTTGGGCCATCACGAAATAACAAATGTGAGTCAAGGCAGCTTACACATAATAATGGGTAGCACTTAAGAAACATTTAACTACAAAATTGTGGAACAACTTGACAACACCCTGTATATGTTTTCTACACCTGTATATGTTTTCTTATGTGTACATATTTGTCTCTTAAAAGGTTGGTGAGATATTTCGTGAAGCAGGAAATGCTTTCAGTAAGCTGTCGGAGATGACAATGTTGCTGCATTTTATGGGGGATACAACTCAGGCGTAAGTTCTTATTATAGATGTTATTCTATACACTTAGCAAATGAACAGAGAATAGACTGACCACTAAATGGTATGATGCCTATAGCTGTTCGTGAACATAAGAGTAGTGACATCTGTATTTAAAATTATGTCCTTAATAGTTATTCTCAGACCTCTGGTCATGTATGCTCTAAAATTTTCCTGTTGTGTAAATTGTTGACACATAAAAATATAATAATAATAATGAAATATAAATAAACAATGAAATATATATAAATAATCAAATATTATATGTAAACAACTATATATAAAAAAATAATTGAAAGCAGTTACACTTCATTTACGTGTATATCGACATTAAATCCTGAAGTAGAAATGAGTGAAAATACATTTTGTTAGAACTTTTGAAATGACAATATTACACTTGAATTATTTGTGAGATGTTCATATACAATATTTTAAGTGTAGCTACAATTGTGAAGCAGTTTTGTCAACTATTTGTATAGTGCTATTGTCGACTATGACCTCTTGATCTCAAGATATCATTGATTGATGTCCTTCAATGTGCCTGGCAACTAGATGTTCTTCAAATCTTTAAGATACATGTGTTCTTTGTACATTACAGGAACAAATGGACAGAAGAAGAGATTGAAATGCTAAGATCTTGTGTGCACCGGTTTGCTGTTGATCTTAACAAACTCAGTCAACATATAAAAAACAGGACAGTGTAAGTTTTTCCTGTTAATATCATATTATTCAATTTGTTTGGCTTATTATTGTTAACATTGCCAATGTGATTCAGTTAGACATACAAACTTAACTAAAGCAACACAGTTTTAGAAGTCTTGTTTCATCACACAATTTTTTTTAAAGTATCAATGTCAATATATCAATAATATCAAGTTATATAGTAGAACATCTATAAGTCGAACTTCAAGAGAGACACCAGAAAATTCGAGTTATACAGTTTTCGGCTTATAGATGTTTTTAACTTAGGTGGATTTTGATGTGTGTGATGTGATATGTAGAGTTAGAGATTCATTTTTATACTAAATTCGAGTTGGAGAGATGAAATAAATAAAAATTCTAGTTACATATTTTAATTTATTATTTATCAACAAAATTATTATTTCAAAAATATCCTTAAAACATAAAAATAAAAAAGCAAGCATGTGGTAATCCTATTTATTGTATACTAGCAAATTGCTGTCTAACAAACAACGGTGTTCTTACTATGGCAGCAAATTCTTGAAGTCGGTTGAATTGTAAAGGTTGTAAAATAAAATATTGCCATATTCGAGATACAGAGGTCCAATTTAACATTTCAAGTTAGAGTGAATATGTGTACCATATTGGCTTGTCGGGACTAACTGAAAATTTGCCTTATAGAGGTTTGAGATTTCGAGTAATGGAGGTTTTAGGGCTTGAAGGAAACAGAACAAAACATTTTTTTGATTTATGGAAGTTTTGGATTTATCGCGATTGAACTTAAAGATGTTCTACTATATTAATATGACTGGCCTAATGATTTAGTGGTTGCTGAACATAACTGCTGGGTTGTACAAAACATACAGCTTCTTTTAAACGAATCTGTGTGAAGGCTTACATTATGTTATATTGGCAAGTTAGGATTGGTAGACTTTGTTCTACTTATGAAGTATATGCAGAATTCAGGTACAGAACCTTAGACAATTATGTGTTCTTCTAAAAATATATAATATGCAGAATATTATTTACTATGCATGTAAAAAATAGATAAAATAAGCATGTTCGTGACCTCTAAAAAGGCATTTTCTTAAACATATGTTGTACTATCTGATGTTGTTTTAACAGGTAGCTGTGTCTGTTGTTTTTATTTGCCTGCTGTGTTCTCGCCTGTGCTAATTGATGATATGCTTGAACAAGCTTTAAGCTTTTTCTATAGAAATATGCAAATGAAAGAATATGAAAATAAACATATGTGTTAAGAAGAAGTAATATAAGCAACATAATTATAGATGTCTGTAGATTATTAATATTTTTTCAAACAAAATGATTTCAGGTCCCAAATACGCACAACATTGAAGAAGAAGGCGTTCGAGGACGCAGGTATACCTGTGCGTAAGGTAAGCAGTACATTGGCCAGCCTGGTGCAGCTGCCAATACCTCAGGTAGTCTCCACACACAGCGTCATCAGCCAACAGTCGATAATAAGAAAGAATGCCGAGGTTCAAAACTCCACTAACTTTTTTCATGAAATATTAGCTTGTGTTGATGTTTTTTTTCTTTTTTATGAGTTTGATTTGTAATGATTGCATATTTAGTATATCTTGGGAGCTTTGCCTGGCACTTGGCTAATGAAGCATGTGCTACTTGAGTTGTAGACTGTACGGCACGCCAATTATTATTACTTATTACAATGATTAAACACCCGTTGAACTATTAATGGTTATAGCTGTTATTTCTTACAAGACTTTCATTTATATGTTAAGGTTTCACTTACATCCCAACCGGGAAAGATCATAAGTGTTATTTACTGGCCATCACCCATTGATGTTACACAAATGGGCAGAGATTACTATTATTGTGGGAACCTTCAAAGGTACAACATGTCAGTTCTATATGAGTCTGGATATTAGCAAATAATGCCATTCTTATAACTTTTAAAACAGATTAGAGGGCTTAGATTGTAATATTCAATAGTACAGTTTTACAACAGTTTTTTTCTTTAATAATATTATTTGGATTACACTGTATTTATATCATACACTTGTCAGTTATTATAATGTAGATTTTTGTTAATGTTAAGTTTAATTATGAAATTGGATATGGGTTGTGACCTACAACACAAACTGAGGTAATAATAACAATTGACGATTGCACTATGGAATGCATAAAATTTATATTTCAGCTTCATTTGAACTTAATAATAAACACATTGTTTTTATATAAACTGCAAATATTTATTTTTAACCTTCAGATTAGTCCAGGAGTTCTATAAACGTTTACAAAATAATTATGAAGACTCCAAGTTCAGATGTTACATTCGGAAAAAAATTAGATTTTTATTATTATCTCATTGAAAAGTAGATGAAAAATAACTTTTCTTTACGAACCAACTGTAAACAAATCTAAGTATTATCTGATGCTCTAAGAAGTTATTTTTCACCTCCTCTCTGTACATTTTGAAATTTGTATGACTGTGAATTTGTAGGCTTACTTTTAAAGCTGTAAAGGTGGTGGGTATGTGATTTTATTATTATTTGCCCTGCAATACGGCAGTGCACGGCGCTCCTGTTTGATGATAGACACGCGGACACATGCATCAACGTCACAAAGTCCTGTAGGATATCTCCCACTACGTCCTGCGGAGGACTTCCCTCGTGCTACTTTTACATTGGTTACGTTATCTATAACGAATTCGGTCTTTCATGTTCGCCTTTAAACAAGACCCTCGCATGACCGCTCTGTGTGCGATGCAAAAAACGCTCGTTCGAATTGCAAGGTCCAATGAATAGCTTGATCAGCATTTAAAAGCCGTGCTAGTTGCGTTTGAAATCACAATTACGAATATTTACGAGTATACTCGCCTATTTTGACATTTTGTGTTATATCAGAGCTTAGGGCAGTGTTGTAAGGTCCGATGGATGACCATCGCGAAGAAAACCACTTTAATTTTGATTGCGTTATTTTAACTGCGGCCGCGTAGTGTGAGGGGTTTGTAACAAGTTAAAGCCGATATTGTAGTTTGTGAATTGAGTGTTTGTAATGCAGGGAGTGGAAGGGGAGAGCCACATATTTGCTTTGTGGAGTTCGGGTTTTTATGGTTTAATTGAGTGTTTTCACTCTAAGAAATTGTTTATTTTTGTCAATGTAGACACATGTCGCCCAAATAACAGAGATAAAACTATATTTTTGCCAATGACTGAACTTAATTTTTTTCTACTACACGTGATGTTGCCCCTTAACATTTGAATACCGATTATATACCGATCATTAGTTTTCTAAAGTAAACAATTTGAAATAATCGATTACATAAAAATTTAATGTAATTATTGGTCTACAGTCAAGATGTACCTACTGGCAAATGCTGCATGTTTTATATAAGCCATGCATGTATAGATTATATTGTAAGGTTGGCACATATGTACATGTCATGCTGTTACGTGTATTATGTATACAAATTAAGCTTTATACTCTAAGCAATTCATCCCTTTTTTATTAAAACCGACTATCCCACTGTAAACATAGACTACAAACTTCCTAAGATATGAACTACTATAATCTGTAGTACTACAGTTACCTAAGGACTATTATGTATTTGAATATATTCCGGAATGCATAATTTAGTTTCGATAAGTCTTATACCGCTGTTTACTACTTAAATCACACTTAAATGTGGCTTGCGTACGTTAAATATGTGACACCTGTGCACGTGCGGTTAAAGAGCAAACATGACTCTGAAGTAACCCAACACCTCGTACCTATACAGTTTGATTTATTTTAAACGTTCGATTAAAATTAATAAAAACACTATCAATCCGAATAATAGTAACGTTTGTTTAAAGCGAGCTTATGTTACAACAACTGCTAGCTCATTAACGCCAGCGAGGTAAAGACATGGGATGTAATTGACATCACATGACGAACAACACCGATAAGGCAAAGCTTTCAAGTAATAACGAAAACCCACTCCTATAAGCGTTGCAAAGATATTTCGATCAATACGTGGGAATTTCGGATAATAAAAAAGTCTTCTGCACGTAAAACGAATTCACGCTATGCATGAAAAATATATAATGGTAATTGCTTATACCCGTTACTTTAAATTTATGTACGTACCTATTTATTTATAACGTGAACGTCTGAGGTTATGCGTAAACACTAGGTCATGTAGTTACCTACTCTATACGTATATGGTGTATGTTGATGTATGCTGATATGTGGCAGGTCACATTGAACATGCTCAACGCCACTGAGAGCGAAGTGGACGTCGAGGAGTTGACTAATGACGTCCAGCTCGAGTTCGACTCCAGCTCCGAAGAGGTATGTGTATATAAGTATTTCCACTACGGTGTAGGCATTTATGGTGTTTTGTATATTAGTTTTCGTGTAGCCTTCTGACCGATGTTACTAGATGGCGACACTCCGCCCAAACTCAACACCTTATAGGCAACCTACTAGCAAAATTATTGATCTTGTAAGTCTAACAGACGCTTAAGCCGATCGTCCACCGACAACTAAACTAAGTTAGTGCAGCTTAGTTCGCATAGTTCAGTCAGTTTTTCATACATGTGTTTCCACCCCAAGCTATCCCAGCTAAGCTATGTGAAATAGCCCAGCTACGTCGAACTAACTTAGCTCTGTAGGCCGACCCGCAACTACGTGTGCCCTCACACCTTTGCTTTCCCTACGTGCGCCTGTCACTAGTGTAGTTGTTCGAAATAAATTTTTAATTTCAGTACTTGTTTTCCAGGATTGAATGTGTTTACTTATCCAGTATATGTGTTTGCGTTTTTTCTTTATGAAATGAGCAATAATCAATCTTCTTTTTCTATCGTGATTGTAATCCTGGTGGTATCGAAATAAAGTAACATGAGTTCTAAACTCAGTGAAATAAGATTAAAAATAACATAATTAGTAATAAAACCCTTTGCCATGACACGACGTGCCGTGCCGGCAGTGGGCGTCGGTCCTAACGTAATCTGACCATCACTAACGTAGCTTTTGCTTATTTTTCGGTGGACGGATTACTTATTCCCAGTTTAGCTTAGCTTCGTTCACTTACCTTAGTTCTTAATTAGTGGCGATGGATGATCAGCTTTAGCGTCAATAGAAATCATTTCGTTTCCTCTATATAGCATGGTAACTATTTATATAGGAGAAAATTAAATGAATGTTTTTATTATAGCCTAAATTTTGTTCGTTAAGTTTATTTGTATTCTATGAAACAAAATATTTCAGTCTTCGTCTTCTTCTTCGAGTCGATAGCTGATCGTGAGTGATTGGCCATGGTGGTGAAAGGATTAGTCGCAATGTCTAGGGTGCGCCGGGCAGTGTACGTTCATACTTAATATATAACATAGTCGTATCTCGAGAAGGCTCCTTTCATTCACCCCAATAGTTCAGTGATCTTTTATTAAATTTCAGAAATTCTCATAGTCTATATCTATAAACACATACGAGCTATATATATAAAAATAAGTAAATGTATGTAAGCCCATAACTTTCGAACGACTGTACCAAGTCGCATAAATCTTTCTTTATGTGTTCGTTATTGTCAAGACAAGGTGTGTATAAAAAATACCTAAAAAAATAATATTAAATATTTAAAAATCTCAGAAAAGTAAGTGTGCGAAAGAGACAGAAGACTGTGACAGTTGTCATGGGAAGCGACATGTTATTTTTTATTGATGCGTTCGTGGTAACCATAGTAACCAACGTGTTGTTTTTTATTCATAAATGATTTTATTTTTATTTTTTATTTTGGAAACTTACAGCTAGTACAAAGTATAACAAACAAATAAGTTAATATGATGAAATACATTTACAAGTTTTCACTGATAATAAATTCATTCATGATTCATTCATGTCATTCATGCAGTCATTTGGTCTTTAATTGAAACAAGTGTGTCCTTTGTGTTCGTAAAAATTTGAACTTATGATCAAAATATTTATAGTGTCAAATTAGAGTTCTTCTGTCTGACGCAGAGCGAGAGCGAGTGGGACAGGGAGGGGGACGGGGACGGGGACAGGGAGAGGAGAGGGAGATTGCGAAGAGAGGGAATAG
>DWTO01004368.1:0-11622 GCA_018244755.1 Jemadia pseudognetus
TGACACGTGGGAGTGTTCTGCATTCCTCTGCCTACCTCTTCGGGGATTACAGGCGTGAAGTTACGTTTTTTTTTACCTTGGTAATAATTATATATTATAACCAATAGGTATGCAGTGACAACCTAGTGGTTTGAAATTAGCCTCTCAAATCGGGAGCACGAGTTCCAATCCCAGCGCGCACCTTTTTACAAAGTGTGAGTTATAGGATTAAATGTCACTTGCTATGACGGCGAAGGACAACATCGTGAGGAAACCTGCATATGATAGGATTCACAAAAGATTATTCTTTAAGGCGTATGAAGTCTGCCAACCCGCACTTGAACAGCGTGGCAGGCTATGGTCTTAACCCTCTCAGCCTGACAGGAGACCCGTGTCGAGCAATAGGAACGATAAAATGAGCGGGAAAAAAATCAATTCTGTGATAAATGCCTAATAGAGATGAACACTACGAGAACATTAAAAAATCGTAGTACTCTAAAAAAAAATCGGTAACACTATATGCAAATGATTATTTATTTTACGGCATATACTTATTCTATATTATAACGTTTCTTTAACTTGAATCGTCAAAACACAGCTGGGACATAACGAAAGATTATAAGCAGATGTGTTACCGTTACAGGATTTCCTGTTTGAGTATTAATTAATACGTTACTTCGCAGTAAACTTATTCGTATAACTTTATACGATTATACGCAATTATAAAATATATTTTCTGAGCTAACTGTACGTGACCTAATTGTGTTCTATGCTCTATGCTCAATCTCTGCTTGTTGTTTTAATTATGTAACACCAAAATAATTAATTATCTGCTGATTATCAACCACATATTGTTATAATTATAAAGAGACACATAATTACGTGTAATTCAAAGAACAAAACCTAATGCTATAGTTAAAATGATCGGCGCAGACATTAATGTCTTTGTGATTTGACAGTTGCATGTGACGTACAATGGCGGGCTCGACTGGCTGACAGTTACAGCGTTTGGCTGTTGTGGCGCGGCTTTGGCGTCCGTAGATAGGGTTCGGGTTATGCGTATATGGCATACACTAGTTAAAAGTTACATACAATATATCAAACCAAATGGAAATATATATTTTCATGATCATGACTCATAACCATAATGTTCATTATAGCTATTAAATTGTAGCAACTATTAAACAAAAAAAAACATTAATTTGAATGTAGAATGCTACAGTTAAAATGGGCGCTAAGTTCATTAAAACACTGAAGATTAAATGACATCACATGCGATTTTGGCGCGCTTTTAGTAGGTTTTATAATAATCCCTAAGCCGTCCTGGAAATTAATGCCACACTGGGACCCAATGGCATCCTCGTACTGATATATACTGAGATTCCTATTCTCGGTTAAGTCAGTAAACGAGAACTTGAGCCTGATAACATTTATAACTAGTTTGATACATTGCGAATTGTGGGAAATATGACGTTAACAAATGACCTGTTGGTTGTGGCCGGTTTTACTGTTAGCCTTTGTCTATGGTGTGACAAATACTGGCCACCTCCTCTAATATGTATTTATATCTATATGTGTAATTAAAATTAATTAATAGACCGTTCAAATAACATCTAGCAATTCTAGTGTAAAGTTTGACTTCATTGAAATATGTTAAAGTTTTATTTTAAATATGATTAAAATTCTACTATGCTGTTCAATCCAGTTTATGTGAAAAGACTCGGCACGGGAGACTCCATAGCCTGGGCTAAGGTCAAGTCCATACTTAACCTTTTTGAGTCTGGAAGAGATTCATCTCCATCAGTGGAACGATAAAAGGTATTTTGATAAAGGCGTCAAAGAGGAATCAAAACCAAGCTAGTTACTTTCAATTTTAATTCGGAGATAGTTATTTAAACATAAGTCCATTCTCTTTATTAACGTACTCAATTAAAAAAGAAATAAAAATTAAAAAAAAAATATTTCAAAACGGCAGAGCATAATTGCAGAAATGCAAACTTTAAAAATGACAACAAAAAATTTTCAACTTACAAAGCATTAAAATATGTATTATTTTGATGTCACCCGTGTCATCGCTTCGACAGTACACATAAAGTTGAAATTGCTGCAAAGGTGGCACAAAATGGCCGCCGGATATTACGATCATAAAAATATTTTATGTTTGAGAAAAGGCGAAAGCATTAACAGTTAATGACTCCGTTCTACCATGTTTGTGCTTAGTAATTATAAATTCGTAAATTATATAATGTCTTAAACATTTATGCGAAGAAATAGATGTGTCATCAGAAACACTACAAGTTTATGTAAAATAATATTTATAATGTTGTTGTACTTATCCACATATGTATTAGTATGGATATTACTTAGCACTTCAAAACGACGCAGCCTCCGTTAAAACCAAACACCGGGAGCTGCTGACACAAGTACTCAGTTACGTATATCCCAACGGTTCTACAATTTCTTTAAACAAACACTTGCCATAATTGTGTATAGACAGACACTTGTATTGGGTGTCTACGTAATCGTATGTTAGCATAGCGTGCGTGGATCACTTGGTGTGTTAATAGAACGTTGGTGATCAAGATTCTATTATATTGGCCAAACTGAATCAGTATTGATTTTGGACAATTTTAAACCCCCCTTCGGTCAGTACTGAAGGAGGTTTAAAATTGTCCAAAATCAAAAAGCGCATATGAAGTGATGATGATATATTAGTAGTGTAATGTAATAAAGACTTATTATAAGGACTTTCATAACTTCACCAAATGGGTCAGATACTATCAGATGGGTAATCAGAATTCTCGGAAAATGGCGTTTTTGTATGAAGAGAGTGACGTAGAAAAATCTCGACAGGTCTGTAACAAAAATATTTAACATTCAGCATTCTCTGCATCACCTGTATGGGACTTTGGGGATACAATAACAGTAATGCATAGGTAAACATAGTTTATGTCAAGGTTTTTGAAGTAAATAAATTGTAGTTCACATAGATGTCGCTAGTAAGCATAATCTTACTTTCTTAATCAGTATAATAAGATTTATGAGCAGTAATATTACTTTCAATATTCATCTAATTCTAATATATATAATAATCCAAAAGGTATTTTATAATATTTACATTTCTCCCGTAAATTCTGTACTCTGTCGGTGAATTCTTGTCCTTGCCTTTTTAGCAGTAACAAAATGTGAACAAGCCTTACGTTTGGCACAAAGCGGCAACACATAACAGTACTGATGCTTTATATGAAAATAGCCTAATAGTAAATTGTAACTTTAAAGGCAGTTGCTTTCCTTAACACCCCTATAACCCATAATAGGGCAGTACAAGTAAAACGGACGTTAATTTTATCCTCAATTTCCTTCAGTAAACGTCGCGACAAACTCGGTGAGAAGTATAAACTTTTCATCATTACCTGGGCTGACTGGCAAAAAATGCCATTAAGCATTAAGTCCACCTTTTATTAACAAAACTGGAGAAGAAATAAATAAAAGCTCGTATTAAATCAAATAGGTATTGCTTCATTATAAACCCATTATTGATACTAGTGAAATTTCGGACTTCCATTGCCATTTATCTGTTGAACAAGAATTCAAGTAGCACATGACACTTCCTCATCGTCATCCTTCATTAAATTAAAATAATATGACGATCATGGCGTGCATCATTAATGAAAACCTCACTAGACACATAAAAAAAGTAATGAAGATTTTACATAATTCGAAAGTGGCAACCCTGAGCAGAACAGTGTAGTGTTTATTGCGAAAACAGTAGAAAATCTATAACATTAATTTAAATATCTGCATGAATGAATAAACAAGGAACGTATTTAAATAATCCTTTTAGCATTAACACCAATTAGCTGGGCCCTTGGGACATCGGGTTCACCCGCAATAAAATACACGCTGTTTACCTTAAACAGATTCGTGGTTACTACCAGCCAGCTCTACAAAGAGCGGCCCATTCGTAGAGAACCTCATTTCGCAGGCTAACTGTAAAGTCCCTTTTTAATAAAACGTAGCAACGTGCGTACCTAATTGTTATTCTTCACCTTCGTTTGTCGTTATTAATAAATTGTACAATTTATTTTGATTAAATTTTGTGTTTTTTTTTAAACGATTATGTAAAGAATATTATTTGTGGTCAAAAGCTCATGAGCTATGTACGCCCTAAATAGCATACATTATTTCAAATAAAATAAAAGCCTTATTACAATAGCTTATATCTCCTCCCAATGTTTAAACTATGTCCATATTACATTAATCAAAATCAGTTAAGCGGTTTTGCTGTGTAAACATGACAAAGAGACAGACATAATTACTTTTGTATTTATAATGGAAAATTTATTTATATATTTTCGTGTATGTACTAGGATAAAATGAACACGTGGGAGGTGTAACATTGCTTATATAACATCAAAGCCGGCAACATACCGGCCAACCACCATTCTTATGCCATAACAGTCTTATCGATGTATATTTAAATCTATTTGAACAAAAACAGCTCAAGGTCTTAATATATCCGTATGAACTGATCCCGATAAAAAATCTGGCTACGCTTTATATTAAAACTCAGTATACAGTCAGTTTGTTATATAGACATAATGCCTTTACTTCGCCTCGAATTCTAACCTCATTAAAATGTAGAATACTTCGAGGTGGTCAAAGGTGTAAGAATTGCGTACTTCGTTATGCGGAGTACTTATGACAACAAAAAAAACCTCGTAAACCGTTCACATCCTTCAAAATATGCAACATATTGCAGGAAATATCGATTTTATTTCAATTCCAACGTAACTCATTACCCTAGTATGGCCCTTCGAGCCGGATACGAAGTGATGTATTAAGGTCGACACACAGGGAGCTATAAAAAACATTAGAGCGAGGCATATTACAACGTATTACAATTCTGCCTACGTCTTTGGGGAATACGGGCATGATGTTACGTTTAAAAATATTTTTTCCATAGTAACTCCGATCCAAGATATTATTATGACTGCAAAAATATAATTATATTGTAGCATAACTAAAGCTTGTGGTAGACTGCTATGATGTATATTTTAATACTTATAACAAATACTATATATAATTCTGTCTGAAGTGACTCTTTAATGAGAACGAACGAAAATCACACAAATACATACATATTTGTATATGTCAGCAACGCCCCGTGAAAGACGATAGTGCCGCCATCCAGACGACGATGTTGCCAAGATGGCGACCGAGCTGTCATACGTCGAGTCAGAATATGTTGCGACTACCCACATTAACGGCAACTCAAGTAAGTTAGCTAGCTTCAATATAAACCAAAAAATGTTGTGGGGTTCATTCACATCAACATTGTCCTGTTAACGAAATATATAAATATGATATAATCCTTTAATATTAATATTATATGGGCAACATCGGCATGGTATTTTGATCGCCAAAGTCAATAAACTCTAGACAATAACTTGTAACAGGTTTTCTTGTAAACACATTCATTACATAATATTTGGAGAGATGATCAGGTGGGCGTGAAGAACATTTTTCATTCAATTAGCATGTTTATAGTGCGTGGTGTTTTAATTTATGTATTTATTGCCAATGAAAATGTTACTTTAATACGTTGCAGCAAAGTAGAATTTAACTTACAATAACATATGCGGTGACTTAGATGAAGCTTTTGTCCAATGCAATTTACATAAGATGCCTTTGACTGGAATTCAACAGGAATATAATATACTCATCAAATAGTTTGAGTTATTTATAATATATTTCATCTTCAGTTCGATTATTTTTAACCGATTTCAAAAAGGAGGAGGTATTCAATTCGTCTGTTTTTTTTATTATTGTAAATGCATCAAGAACTTTTCACGTAAACTCTCTTGACGCATTGGTTACTTAACTACTCGCTATGTAAAATGGCAGGTTCGATTCTAACGCTAATGACAAGTTTACGTATCTATCTCCCGATAAGAATTTGTATAATTATCGTACGATTAATATGATAAAGCAATAGACTTACTAAAATTAGTTAAATAACAGTTATAAAAAATGAGAATGCACCGAGACCAGGGTATATATATATATGAAGAGAGTTATTAACATACACGAAGCATGTCAGATCTGAAAGTATACAGACATTTGGTACTAGGTACACTTTACGTAGCTATTTTCCGACCTGGCGTGATGTAACACCGCGCCTGTAATCCCTAAAGAGGTAGGCAAAGGAGAGTAGTACACACTCCCACGTTTCAACAGTTACGTTTACGTCCCACAATGGCATAGGTGTAGACTTGTAGAGTCTATTGCCCATACACCGATTACATATCCAGAATCCGAGCCATTATTAGATTATCTAAATTAGAAAAATCCAATAGTGGCCGCTCCGGGATTTTAACCTAGGACCTATCGATCGGCTGTCGCCTTTGTAACCAATACGACTATAATGCAATCAGTCGAATCGACGATACAGTACTAATAAATACCGATACTTTTATATATAAATAAAACATATCAGGTTATACGAAGCATACATTAGGGTATCAAACATCGATCGCGGTGTTAGAATCGACCCGAAGTTCATCGAATAGCACAAGTCGTGTGTTATTGTCTATACATACGTGAAGCGAATAACTATGTTCAACAATCGAATGCACTTAGCGTTAAGCCTCCGCAAGAATGCAGCGGACTGAGATTTGAGCGAAAGATGAAATATATACAAATATTTTATTAGTACTTAGATATGTTTAATAGGGAGTTTACCACACTTATATCACCACACACACACAATATCTACCTTAGAGAGCATTGTAGTGGTCTGTATCGTGTGCAGATGCCCTTACAATGCTTTACTTAAGCGTACGTGTTGTATGTATAATATGTTATGTAGTGTAAGATGCATTGTATAATGTCCTTCAAATCCTAAAGTTATTTGGTTGAAAAAATAGAATACTACATAGTTAATCCGCATCGATTTATGTAATGTCCTACTGAATATTAAAGGTATTTGATAAGAAACTAGAATGCCACCTAACCAGCAACAAGCCTCGTCTATCCCAACATCGATATGAGCTAAGTTCACCACAATAAATAAGGATTACACAACACAGCCTACAAAAGGCAGGTCAAAGTGGTGATAATAATTTGCATGAGTCCAGAACGGGAAGCGCACTTATCAATGCCCAGCCTATACATCAGCTGCTTTCTCTGACTATACACACCTCGCAGGCAAATACGTGCCTTGAAACAATGCGTTAGAGGTCCAAATTGTCCGCGTTTTGTCTATATGTAACCATTATTCTATCTTATAGACTAGGAGGTTGTTGCCGCGCGCGCCACTTAATACCGAGCTTTACAAAGATAAGGCGAAGCTCGAAATTCGATATTCGAACGTCGGACCGTTACGCAATAGAAAGATGGCTGCTCTTTATCTATCACACTCCGTATCTTTTCTGGGCTGTTGTTTATTTGTTTTGTTTGAGGAGCTGGTGCGCTAGGGTTGGCAAAAATGTTTTTTTTGTTTATATTTTTGAATTGCATTACCTTGTTGCAGTCTAGCGGCCATGTCTGATGAACACTAGTGACACCGTCAGCCTGCAATATATTTAAGAGTAAAATCTTTGTAACATGCTTTTATTGCAACTAAGTACTCTTATATTACAGAAAGTTCCTACTTCACTTTATCAGATTCATCACTTTCTTAATCTATGCACGCCGGTTTCAATTGTATATTAATGAACAATTTTTTTTATTTAGCAATAGGCACACAGTTGAGTGTTATGCCAGTTGAGGGAAAGCAAAATGTAGTCTAAGACGTAGCACACTTGCCTGGGAAGTGCCTATTCACTCTGGTCTTGAATAATTCCACGTTGTACGGTAATTCAAATACGATAAGAAAGACACTTGTTCCAACCAGGATATTGCTTATAACCATACCACATATAGAGATATAGAATGCCATTATAGAAGAGGAAGCAGAGCTCTCACGAGTGGCATCCCGTAATAACGTTCGATCGTGATCGAAATGAACCCGGCTTGCGAAACATATCACAATATAACTCAGCTGTCAATACCGATCTGTGCTAATCTCATCTGATAGTTATATAGTCTGTGGGTGTTTTTGGTTATTAAGCAATTTAGTGACAATGCGATGATAATTTTAGTAAATCAGTTTAAATGAGTTGAGTTTTGATTTAGGATAATAGGTGTGTGAGATCACAAGTATTTGTATTGCGTTTTGTTATCTGATTTTATTTGATGTTTTAATGTTGATCAAAATGTTCGTGTGTGGAGATGAAGGAAGATTTTTTGTTACTGTATCTAATTATTATTGTACAATAATATTATTACACCGATTACCAATCAATAAATACAGACTGTATAAGATATTCTAATAAGAGACTATTCAATTGAGCTAGTATAGCTAGTATAATAGTAATAACTAGGTACAAAATGAGGGTAGTTTGAAATGTTCCAAATTGAAAAATAAACGGCTCTGTTAATGTATTATGTGTATGTTTTTTTCATACACACGTCCCATATGTACGTACTCGTAAATACTTTCTCATCTATCTACTTATATTTCGTCAGAGAGTCTGATGGTCAGGACTCGTTATATACATATAGGTATCTTAATTTCGATGAAAAATGTAAACAGACATCGCACCTAACGATAGTTTACAAAACAGATACATTTTTGACACCAAATTGAGCCTTATCTTCCTATTTTGTGCGTTTGGACATTCATTTGTCGTTGCGTCAGGAAATGTAATATTTGCTTATGATAGTAAGTTGTCTGTTTGGACTCTTTGGACACGCTGACCAAGTTTAAACATGATATTAGACGTCCCGTAAAAATGACATCGGGTAAAACTGCTTTCTACTCATTTATTTGATAGTAACATAGGAAGAATAAAGGAACTGATAAACTTAGATTAATTAATAATTAGAGATTAATAGAAAGAGATAATAATAAGATATGATAATAATAAGATATGATAATAATAAGAATATTAATAGAAATTTCCTCCCGCTGTTCTGTAAGTATTGCACTGTAAGTAGGTTACTGGACGTAGATACAGGTACACATAAAAAAGGAACCTACAATACATTAAATATACTTATATGTATGAATATTGCTGTACCGAAATAGGGTACGAATATTGGACAAAGTGCAAATTAAGATACTGGAACAAGTGTTGTTATAAGAGCCAGATTACCAGACACGCAATGTTGCGTAATCGGCGCGCGCATCGCGCGACCGGACACGCGACTACTTCGCGCCGCCCGGTGCCTCGGTATTGCTCGTTGCGTTACACATCTTATGTATTTTATTGGTAAACTACGCACAATTTTATTGTGAGTATTAACTACGTCGTATATGACATTATTACGATTATTACGTCGTCAGATCGTAACCGATTAGTATAATTATATTGTTGCGCCAGTTTACTCGGTAAACAGAGAACACGTGGAGCCAAATATATCAATCCTTACAAAGCTATCATGTTTCTTCTACATTCATAACTCTCTTTACGGATCGGTTTTAAATGAGTCTTGGTCCCCTTCGGCACCAAACTCCATCTTTGCGTTGTACATCTGTTTAGTAATTTGTGCCTATACCTGAACCAAATCCCGCTGACTATTGCAAAGTTACAAGCAGCATGAACACATCCGCAACTCCGTGATACATAACGAATGAATAATGTCAGAATGATAACCGTAACATCGATTATAGAGCCCACGCGGTGTGATTACTCTATTGTTTAGTTGGAGTCAGCGCAACCATACGTAGAAATCGCTTGGGTTTCGCCTCATTTATTAACGGCTCACCGGCTGAAATCGGCTTAGGGATTCGCCACATTTATTAGTAGCATATTGACTTTTGAGAGTAACTATCACTTACTCGTGAGGAATAGAGCAAAGAATTCTTAATTTTTTTTTGTAAGGCGTGTGAAGTCTTTCAACCCGCACTTGCTCAGTGTGGCAAACTATCACTTTAATACTTGTAATATTAACAAAGAATCAAGGTTTTTTGATTCGCACTTCATTGTTATTGATATGTAGATGAGGAGTACTTATATAAGTCTAAATATATTATATGAGTGGTCTTTATACACTTACAACTGACAATATGCGAATGTTTAAGTATTTATCAATGTTTACAAAGAAATACTAAAAAAAGGTCCAGGTCTTTCATGTGCTAATGATTTGCTGATATTCAGTGCTTAATATGTGTTATGCTTCATTTTAACTCTTACCAGTTCGTCACTGACAAATTTGAAGATTCCCAAAAATAACAAGTCATGATAATATGATGTTGTGAAGAGTATTATCGTAGATAATAATTATAGCACAGTGCAATTACGAAAGTTCAATTGTATTAATCGCTTGCTATGTCTCAATCCTTTAATTTAGCGTATATAAAAAGTTATTTCATTTGTATAACTGTGCTTCTAAAAGTATTGTTATTATTTCATCAAACCCTTTTGTCCATATATACGTATTTTCAGTGCAGAATAAATATGTACCTACATTGTAATGATAACTTGTCAACTTCCCAATAATAGCACATACAATAATAACAACCTCTTTATCTCCCATGTCTTACTATATACTCAACTGACATTACGCCTTTCGTGTTGTCCCGCCATTTTGTTACATTCAAAATGGCTGCCAACATTGGTAACTCGCAAAATTTGTCAATCCACGTACGTTATTAATGGAATAATAAATTTCATTTGAATTTGTTGACAGTCATAATATAAATAAATGTTTAATGAAAATAAATGTGTTTTTAATACAAGCCTGGTCTAGGACCGGTGTCGAGAAATAACCTTGAATGACGTAATTACCGAAATAGTTCAGATTTAGATGCGAGATGCTTTAATATTGGAAAATAGTACAGCTATGTAATACATGATTTTTCTTGGTGTGCCACAAGGATAAAATGTAACCTGTAATTTATATTGGAATCTCAAAAGTTATTTTTAATCTTACCTCTATATGTTTTTAATAAATAGCAAATGTGACGGTTAGTTATGACAATAATATAAAATATGTATTTTCAATGAAGAATGAATGAATTACTTTGAAACATTTTCTCGTTGCGTTGTTTTGATTTAAAAAATAAATTTTCTTCTGTTCATACAATATTACATTCCACCGAGATATCGGCATAAATAGTTGAATCTACAGGAAACACAGAACCCTTACGCGAATACAGATAAGCTTGCTTGTACCGTCCGAGATAACTCAAACTAATGTGTCTTGAACTTTTCACCGCCTTACCTTTCACCGTGCTTTGAATAACTTTAGCTTGTATAACTTACTCGACGGTAACAGTGCTCGAAATTTACCGAAGCACCAGGCCTCGTTGGCATACCTACGTCAAATTGTAACAAAATGTTGCACTGATCTTCATCAACATTTATTAAAAAAGAGAACGATCAGGCAGCATGACAACTAAAACTAATGCGTATATCGTTTAGAAGTCGATTTTTTTTATATAGCCATAATACATTTCGTAATAAAAATCAACATTCTTGTTAAATAAAAATAAAATAACAAACACTAACCAGTACAAATACAAAAATCGAATGAACTACTGATGAATGAATGATCACTGTACGAATTCGAGGTGTAGATAATATTCGTTCGATA
>DWTO01004369.1:0-11621 GCA_018244755.1 Jemadia pseudognetus
TTCTCCAACCAGCACTTAGTCCTTCCCATTTCGGTAAAAAACTCATCAATTACTAGTTTATTAATAGGAAATACCTTAAGTGTATTGATATTCACAATTCGCAAATTTTATAAATATGTAGGTACGTACGTGTCGCAGAAATATGTAAAGGCATTACATTTACATTTTTTACAGTGCTAAATTTCAGCGTAAGTCAGAAAATGCATGTGTGAAATAGCACTCTAATAAATGTATAGGAAGTAAAAACTTTCATGTCAATATATGAAGTAGTATTTGTATACGTGTAGGTACGAGAAACATGTGATGGGCGTGTGATATGTGTACGTCTAAACATTCCATCAAGAAGACATTAGGAGATGTTGCATCATTCCTCGATTTTTTGGCTCGTCCGTTAGGGGAGAGTAGTAGGCAATAATTATTTCCAAATTAACCGGGGCTAGGGTAACCGCCGGCTGCGCTAAATTAAATCGAAAAACAGGCATCGACTGGTTTCACGTGAACGACAGGCGCGATTTTGTCGTGCGATTGAATATTTTCAGACTAAATATACGAATGTTATGGAACATTCCATATGTTATTATTATGTCCGTTCTATATTTTTGCTGTAATATTAATTACCAATTAGCAGCGTCTTGGCTATTGTGTGTACATTTAAATTTGACTTGGTTCCACTTTGCGAAATATGTTTAAATAGAGAATTAGAAATTACATAAATATTAAATAGGATGTCTCATAAAAAAACATTACAACACTTTTATTCAAGAAAACACATGCATTATTATTTTTATGTATATGTGTAATAATTAGATTAGATTAATTTAGTAAATTAGGTTTCTAACCTTAGACACCATTCAGACTACTTACGAGTTTTAGTCGCGTGTGTGTGATCAGCCTTCAGATGGACAACGACCGGACCGCTTACCCTAACGTAATGGCACCATCAAAATCTACGGCAAAAATGTGTTGCAAATGACGCTTGTGAGTTGTTATTTAAAGTAATGGAGAAATATTCCGACATCGAGGATTCCCGCGACTGATGCTTTGTCATTAAGCAGGCCATCAACGCAAGCTGCCATGTCGTCCTTGAAGGAATTATTTTTTATAGAACGGCCGCGTTATAATTATAATGCTTTACTTAATGGATACATTTAAGTATAATTTTTATGATACTGTAAGAAATAAAAGTTATCAGAAAATTTCTGTCCTCACTATTATAAATGTGACAACACTGCTTGTACCTACATATAAAATTGATTCATTTTCTTTAAGTAAAGAATTAAAAAAGTATCCGATCCATTATCATTTTAATGCAAATAAAGTGTAAATCGTATTAGTAGTGTTGATAAAGTATTTTTTTAATAAATGTGCAAAAGGATGTCTCATAATTTTATGAACGGGGAAAGCGAATTTTCGTGCTGTGAATCGTAAGTATAAAAGAAAGGAAAATCAGATCAAGGGGAATGATAAATATTGCCGTCGTAAAATATTTAACGTCCTTGCCGCCAAGGCACCAAGTAAAGTGTTGCCAGCTATTACAAACGGCAAAGACAACGGGCAATATCTATAACAGTAACATTTGTCTATGCCTCCGTTTGTTGACTGCTGAGAAGCAATTCCTGAATACTTGACAAGTATACATTTATCATGTCAATAATAATTCGAACCTTATTGTCCTAGTCATAAGATCGTATATAAAAATTTGCAGCGGAAAACGTAACGTTGTTAGAAAACATTAGTTGGTTAGAGATTTCGGAATTCCTACATCCGGAAATTCTTACTTGGCGCGAATACAGCTAGGAAAATGTCTGTAATTATATAAAGTAGAAAATTGAAGTGAACTATTCGGTTTTAATGCTGTAGCAACAATTCGTTCCGGAGATATTGATACCGGAAATTTATTGCGTCTTCGTAATTTCGTAAGAAAACATTTTTTTAAATAAAATTCTACAAAAAATATAGATAAGAGTTAAGACAATGAATATTTAATTACTGTATAGTATAGAGAGTCTAAAGAAGATGTAATGCAAATGCCAAGGTCGCTCTATTCAGTTCAAAGTATAATATTCTGTATTAATTATATGGAATTTAAAAAGCAATCATTTAAGATTGCCAATTATTTCAGATAGTACATTGTAATATCAGAAACTTCTTCGAATAGACGACTTTCAATAAAAAATATTAACAACCTTATCATTACGAGAAAACAGTCAATCTGGTTTCTAACAGACTGACTATTTTCTGGTGGTCAATGCAAACTGTTGAAGTCTGTATCGAGTCTTAAAAGTAATAAACGGAATACTAATCCGGAATGTCTTATTTCTTTACGTATAGAGGCTTCAGACATGGCGTTGTTTAAGTAATCCAGGTAAATCCATATTTAATTATATCTAAGTCCCCTTGTTTTAGACGCGGGATGCAGTACGCTTCAGGCTCCACTGGAACCAAATATCTGTTCCTTTTATCGATTTATAAAACGGTTTGTAGCTAACAACAGTTCAATAAAATATTGTTTACTGCCGATTGAAGGATAATATTATATCCTTCCATCGGCAGTAAACAAATTTCCGTCTCACTGATTAATCCTGAAGCAAATTTAAAAAAACAATTTCCGAAAATAAACTGCGAGATATTTTACGCGAAGATCAAATACTCTGATCCGTGTCTTCAACCCTCCACACAAGTATGGGCTTATATTTTTCCGACGCTTGTGAATAAACAGATGTTGCTTAATGTAGGCGCTTCGTTCGAGAATAGAATTGTACTATACAATTTAACTCGAGATCAAACTAAATTTTACCTAATTATTATAGTTAAGGTTAGATTGTTAATATTGTAAAGAAAAAGTTTAGAACCAAATATAATAGCTGAAATGTATATTGTTACAGACTTATGTTATTGAAAATAAACTAACTTATCATTTCTTATAAATTGAATATTATTCGTCTTATAAGAGAAAGAGATTCCTGCAGTTAAATGTTTGATGATATAATAATTCAATAATGTCTTACAGTGTATTACTCTTTCGTTTGAATGCCAGTAAATGTAATGCAAATTTACTTATCTAACCATCCAACGATCTATAGATATAAATTAATGATCTATACAGCAATACGCTGGAACTTTAGCCAATCGTGCTTAATGAATTTCACCACAGAGCCCGAGGCTTGCGGTCGGCTACATGGTTCACGCATCACGTCCCAAACGGGATTAACGGTTCTACTCTTTACAATAAATAGTCATTTCTACCATTTACCAGTATAACAATCGTTATCTGTGCATATTATATGTACCTATATCTGATTAACATGTATCTACTGTATGTGTAATATTTTTGTTATTTGATTTAAAGTAATTATCACATTTATCGTCGTCATCAGAATGTTTTTGTCCACTGCTGGACATATCATTACATTTGTTATTATTATTATTATATTGCATGGCAAAATCATTAAGTTAAAATAAAGATATGGAAAATGCAATGATTGTAAAGGTTATGACTGCCTCGTTGGTCGAACGGTTGCGAGTGCGACTGCCGATCGGGAGGTCCTGGGCTCAATTCCCAGGTCGGGTATTACTGGAGCTTTCTAGCTTAGATTTTCTAGTAGTGGCTCGGAGTCTGGATGTGCGTCATACTTAACTTAACTTTACTTTATCCTTCCATGTGAGATCATAGCATAATTATACTAAAACATATTGTAGATAACTATATGTATTCTAACAGTACAATAATACCAGTCGTCCAATTCTTACTCATTTTATATTTAGTCTACTGTAAAACTTTGCACCCGTTTGCAAATAATATCAATTCGCCAAAACTTTTTCGGTCCTAAGTACCACTAAAAGTTACATCACATCAATACATACATAATATGTAGGGTATAACAATGTTTGTTTCCATTTGGGAATGTAAAATATAAAATACTAATATTAAATATGAGTAAGGTATCATTTTTATGAAGTTTTATTATTAACACGAGTAATCATTGTCATGCCAGACCTTTTACTGAACATATTTCACTTGGAATTTATATTCTTATAAAGCATGTTTCCTCCGTAACAAGTGCATTGAATTCCAGAACAATCATTATTGAAATTTACATAACCTCTTAGGCTTAAAGCACTATGGTTGATAGTAAAAATGTTGAATTAAAAAATAAAATCAACGAACAGAATTACGGGATTATCTTGTCTTAAATAAAAACCATCGAGTCGGAACCGGCGCTTGTGGTACAATGATCATTGTTGCATTTTCTATTATGCAGTCGCGGATAGATTGCAAAGCGAGGACCATTATCCGCTTTCTGTATACAGAATGAAACTCAGCAATATTGTGTTCTCCGTAGAATAATAATGAATTTTCCGTTACTTTCAGAGCCTGTTTCGACATTTCTGCTTTTGTCTCTGTTTTTAAAATCCCTCGTTAATTCTGCCGTTTCATAAAGTTTTTCATGGTTACTCTGATCGACGGATTACGTCTAAAAACTATTGCAATAGCCAGACCTAAAATATTATATGACGCGCTTAATCTTATCTTTGTCTTTCAAATAATTTGTGTGTAAAATTATAACTCTCACTACCTTTTTAGCCAACCTTTGGAACATTTTTAATATCAGCGGCATCTTAAATTATCCCTTATTACATTTTATCCTACATTCTTTTCCCGGCGAAATATATTTTACAAGGCTTTTAAAGATAGCGCACGTGCCATGTACGCGTAAACCTACAAGGTAAGAGGATCCCAAATTTCCCGAGTAGATATTATTATTTCATGATACCTCTGGATGGGGTATTAGCATAAATATCCAAGTACGAACACCACTTTCTAAATTGAAGTGGGGAATTTATTCAGCCGTATCGGCCCGGTCATACGCCACTAGAACGTTATGGGTGTTTAAGACTTTAACAACATCCACGCCAAGTTTTCTACTCTCTCATCTTGTTTAACGGAAAAACTTGAGCACTTTGTACTTGTAACAAAATATTTTTGAAGATATAACTCTGGCATCTCGGAGCATTATTTCCTAAAGAGCATAGGTAGGTACTCTCGAAGTATAAGATTATTAGAAACGGTTCGTCTCTATGCGGGCTCGCTTGAAGGATGTTAAGAAATAAGGAAGCTATCACTTAAACTAATATGGGACACATAATTCGGTAGCGATATAAGAGCATTGTTGGAGAGTTTTTATCAAGACGAAAATATTACGGCCCTGGCTCTTTTTTCTCTTTATGTAATTACATGAATTGAGACTATTAGAAGTAATAATCCAATTATTAATATGTTAACGTTTATGTATTTTTTGTGTTTGAGTGAATCGGGACTGTTTTTAATATTAGTCCAGTTAGTATCTACATTGTCCGTGTTTGTAGCGGAATAAGAATACATTTCCGTCGTAAAGAACGACTAAGCCCGGCGCAGGAAGACAAAGATATGATGCGTGCGCCTAGGCACTGCTAATTGACCTGGCTGCCTATGAGCAGCAGGGTAGGTGGTGCGAGAAACTGTGTTCTGCGATCTCCAACCCGCTTGCTGCTTTGCAGGATTATGGGCTTAACCCCTCAGGGTAAGCCTATGTCCAGCAGTGGACTGCAATAGGCTGATGAAGATGATAGTACCTACATGTTAGTATAGTAGACAATTGTGTTACTAATATCGAGATCGGAAACAATGGTCTCTAGGATACACATGGCTGGATAACCACATTCTCCATATCATAATTGTTTTACGCGGAACAAGCTGTAGCGTCTTTGTCTCATTTTGTTTATCTATTTATTCATTTGTTAGTCCAACAGCGTCACATATTAAATTAGTATATTATTTAATAATAATAATATGGCCTAAACGGATTACACTAACAGCGACGCTAACACTATAATGAAGTTAATTTAAATTAATTTGCCTTATTGTGACATTAAATTCAATCTGTACGTACGTACCCATAATAATATATCACGCGACGCTTGTTCGGAGCTATTTAATCAATGCACGCTACTTGGTAAAGTTTAAAAGGGGTTCGATACAAGTTAAGTCTCCATTCTCGCAACTTGATATAAGTTACAGAGTCTCATGTCAAACAAGGATATGCACTCACCGCCGCTCGGGGACCGGCTCGCTACAACTAATCTAATGCCGAAACTAACCAGAGCCTAAATCCAATATATAGTTGGAAACTGTTTCGTTTCACGTAGGCCTCTGAGGTTATTTTTGTTACCGGTCGGGCATTTGTAATACATTTTTAATAAGGATTTTTTCACATGATATAATTTAACGTTACTTGATGCGAGTAAAAAGGAAATTTTAAATTACAATAACCGACGGCGTTGTCGTGAATTATTGTAAAGTTTATTTTGATGCTGTTCTGTTTGTCGATTTTTCGTGGGCATATCAAAAAGTTAAATTACATACATTTTATGTAGAAATATCAATTGGAAACTCGCGTTGCTAGTTTACAAAATAAATATGTGAATATATTCTGTTAACATTCTCTTGCGTTTAAACATATATTTTAGCATCCTTTAGCTTAATTCGAAATTTACGTACTTTCGAAGTTTTGCTTAAAACATAAAGAATTACATATTACCTTTATTCAACATTGCCTTTGGAATTTACAAATGACTTGCAGTTTAGCGGAGCTGAAAGAACACTCATATCTTTTTAAAGCACAAAAGCTTTATAAAACCAGAACTTTTAGGCACGTGTAATATGAGCTGTAATAAAAATGCAAAAAATACTGCCCCAGTTACGGAGGCCTTCACTCGTGCAATGCTTCCCTTTTTGTAATGTAGAAAGCACATTGAGGAAGATTTCTTTGTATAAATTTTTAATGAGTCAAATATCTACAATAGTTTTCGGTTTGGTTTGTTTCTTCAGTGTATTGGATAATTTCGTTTTAATTGTTTGGTCATTAAAAATTCACTGTGGGTTCAATAAATAGTGACAGACATAAAATTAAGACATTAAAATATAAAACAAAAGTGAATAGGCATTTCCTAGGCAAGCGTGCTACAAGCTGAGCTGAGTCCTGCTTTACATCAAATGAGATAGCAGTTACACGCGTGCCTATTGTTGAGGAAAAAAATAAATTTAAATTTCGAACGTTTCACAGAATAATAATGGCAATAAGCCCACCACCTGGTGCGAGGTAAACGTATCTTGTGAAACGTGGTAGTGTACACATACCTCTTCTGGGATTACAGCCGTGAAATTACGTATACAGTTGCTCATACATACCTATAGCAATATACAAATAATGCCATCGATTATGGTTGCGGGTTTTATCTCTGCGATGTCTGTGACATACAAATGTTTGCTCTGGTTTGTATGTATTTTCACTCTATTGTGTTTACAGAATTTTCACTGGCGCTAACAGAATAGTTAAGTTTAAAATTGTAACCATTATAATAAAGACTTATTCGCGAACTTATGTTCTCTTTATGCTAATACCGAGTAGTGAAGCTAATTGTTGTATTCTACTTGGAATAATATTAAAGTATTATTATAAAACTTAAAAGGTTCACTTGTAAGCTTTGCCGCTTTGTAATGTTTGTAATTATCATTTAAAGCATTCGCTTTGAAATAACAAAAACTATTTTTAGAATGTTTTGCATAAATATATAATACTAAAATACTTTTAAAAGTACTTAATTACTTAAACGTAACATTGTAACATCACGCCGTGTAATCGCTAAGGATATAGGTAGAGTAGTACACTCCCACGCTTTACCAGTTGTGTTTCTGTGCATCACATAATAGATGGTATATCTATTGATATACATGGTCACAAATCCGAATTCCGAGCCACTACTAGTAATTTTAAGAAGTTCTAATTACAAAAATCGAATCGTGCCCGACCCGGGATCTAAACCCAGGACTTCTTGATCGGCAATCGCGCTCGCACCCACTTGACCTAGGTGGTAGCGCCACCTTTAACGTCCGTCTGCGATTTCTAAAGTCTAAAAGTTCTCATATTTGTACCTACTCGTACATTATCATAGACGCGCAACAGAACTTAGACGCTGTATAGATATATCGCGGGTCCTCTTCTTCGAGTCAATAGCTGTTCATGAGTGATCAGCCATCGTGGTGAAAGGATTAGTCGCAGTGTCCAGGGTGCGCCGGGCAGTGTATGTTCACACTCAAACAGACATAGTTGCCGCTCGGGGAGGCTCCTTTCATGCACGCGCATATGCATGGGGTTGTATGGGGTAAGAGCTAAGTAAAGTCCTTATAAATAATCTTGCACGCGTCTTGCAAACCTTGCCTGAGGCGCTTGGGACCGGTAATTATTCAGAAGGCGTTCAGCTCCAACTGCGCGCTCCCACTCGGCGAATTATTTTTTATTGTCTCAAAGTATAGGTGCCGTTGTAAGAAGCGCCGCACACTGAAATTCTTCGCGTCTGAACACATTTAGTTCGCAATAAACCCGACATAAATTTTTGTACCGATGTTATTCTGTCAAAAATGTATTTTATTGTTTTTTTTTCTGTATATACCAGAAGTGTATTTGCTTAAATAAAAAGTGAATAATGATAATCTTAATATATTATGTATATAAACAGAGTTTTTCATTATTGATTTAGTTTTCTTTGAGTCAGTGTACTACTATTCAACGCTAACAAATGTTACAGTTGGCAAAAGGTAATTTTATGTAGTCGATAATTTTTTTTTTGCAAATATTACATGTTTTTGGTGCATAATTTGTGCAAATATTACATGTCTTTGGTGCATAAGTTGGTGCAAATATTACATGTCTTTGGTGCATAATTTGTGCAAATATTACATGTCTTTGGTGCATAATTTGGTGCAAATATTACATGTCTTTGGTGCATAATTTGTGCAAATATTACATGTCTTTGGTACATAATTTGTGCAAATATTACCTGTCTTTGGTGCATTTGGTGGTCTTATATGTGCATACATCTATGCGTATATTTATTGGTCGTGCACTATTATGTTAGTTTCAGAGATATTTACTAAAACTGCAGCGCGTGCCCCCGTGTTTTCCGGTGTAGGAGAAAGCAAAAGGGTCAAAGTATTTACAAGAAGGGCTAAAATAATTAGTGCTTTCCTTTGCCAGGGGTAGGATAATTGTAGCCTGAGGCGGCAGTTTCACTATAATAGGGTGATCTAGACAGGTTGCGAATTGCTGTAAGTAATATGGGTAATTTTTGTTAGCAATTTTAACTTCTTAATCGTCGGCCTTGTTAATCGTGTTGGTTGCAAACGCGACTGCCAATCGGAAGGTGCTGGATTCAATTCCCGGTTGGGTACCACTGGATGTTTCTAATTTAGGTTTTCTAGTTGTAGCTCGGAGTCTGAAAATGTGCCCGGTATATGATAATAGGCTCACCGCCTACCTATTCCATAGTGGGACGTAAACGTAACTGCTGAAACATAAAAGGGTACTACATTCTTCTGCCTACTTCTTCGAGGATTACTGGCGTGATGTTACGTTTACTACATTCTTCTGCCTAACCCTTCGGAGATTACAGATATGTTATTCAGGTTCTTTAGTTTAAATCTCATATTTTTTTTTATACTCATTAGAGAAGCATATAAAAGAAACCTTAACAAAATACTCCTCTGCCTACCTCTTCGGGAATAATTAGTCCTAGTCCTAACTAGTCGTGATGTTACGTTACGTTCTTAAGAAAATACTAAAGTAACGGTACTGTATGATAAGGAAAATAAAAACAGTAACTAATCGATTCTGTATACGACACAGTTTGCAGAATTTTCGGATAAAAAATCGTCTACAACGCGTCGCTAAGCCCGAGGGGATTTAATTAGACAGCTCAACCATAGTTAAATGGAGTGTAAAGATAAAGACTTAGGGAGATTTGAAATGATTCGAAGCGCGGCGAATAATATTTTTCCTTCCTTGTATTTCTCCTTAAACGAATATGAATGCAATTAGAAAAATTTGAAAATTTTCGCTTCAGGAACAATTATTAATGGCGCTCGAAGCGATAATTATATTTGAACATACAAAAGAATTTCAGTTTTGTTAATAGTTTTTTTATTCCATATAATGTAACTTTAAGTAGCATCATTCACAACCCATACAAAACCTGAAAGCTTACGAATGTCAGCAAGACGCTTGCAAATTTAGAAATTATTTCAAGAAATATTAGAAACAATATTGTTATTAACTTTTGCAGGTGAAAATAATTATATTTGCGCTGGTTTACTATATTTGGTTCACTATAATAATAACGCTCAAATTTTAAAAGTAAATTATGTATTAGTTGTAATGTTTTGAATCAGAATTATGTTTATTAATTTGATGG
The DNA here is from genome assembly GCA_018244755.1 of Jemadia pseudognetus. Classification (NCBI taxonomy): domain Eukaryota; kingdom Metazoa; phylum Arthropoda; class Insecta; order Lepidoptera; family Hesperiidae; genus Jemadia; species Jemadia pseudognetus. The sequence goes on from DWTO01004369.1 coordinate 10,288, forward strand.
GCTATATGCTTTTCTCACTATAGTTGTGGGTACACTATTTGATAATTTATTCTAATTGTACCACACATCCACTGTTTACACTACGTTGGGGAACCTAATTAATAAAGAAGCACCTATTCTAAATTTTAAATACATGAATATTTGTACGCGGATAGTTAGGAATTGAATTTACTTTCATCAAGTTGAATGAAGATTTTACCATTGTATTAAAGTAACCATTATTCTCTCTCGTGCTAATGAGCAAGTCATGCGGTAAGTATCTGCATATAATATTAGTCAGTGATTGCGTGCACCGCGCCATGCGGTGTCTCCCTTGTACCGCAACGCGAGGCAATCACTCCCTCCTTTGCAATATATATTAGTCACGTATTTAATTATTTGCATTCAAATATATTTAAGTATGAATAGTTATCTCGCAACTCAATGGAACGTGTTTCCGGGCTCAGTATTAGGGCAAGAGTGAGCTGAGAACGAAATTGAAGGTTTATTGTACAAAAATACATACAGATGTTTATTTAGCATTTTATGATCAAAATTGAAGATTATTAGTGTACAAAAGTCAATTTTAGTTGCGAATTGAACAGTCATACTAAATCGCTTGAATCTCGGTTGGAATGAAACGTCTTGGTCCTAGACAAGCGTAAATATCGTTGTTAGTCTGTAATTGTTGTACTCTGCGTAATTGATATGAAAATACATAAGAAAGGATTGCCGCTATCTTCACGCATGTCTCTGCACGTATTAACGAGTGATGGGTGCGGTATTTGTAACAATAGTCGTTGATTGCATACGCCCCATGCGGTTCCTGCTTCTGACCGCATCCGACGGGAACAGATAATTCCCAATTGGACGTTTGTTAGTGAAAGCTGTAATTATTGTTATTAAACGTCATTAATTAAGATCTAATTATAGTATGGTAGGTTTTATTATTATTAAAGGGTGTTATACATATATCGACCAATCGATTATAAAATTTCGTCAAATATTTCCTGTGTGCCTCGTTGGTCGTGTTGATTGTAAGTGCGACTGCCGAACAGGATGTCCTGGGTTGGATTCCCGGGTCGAGCACTGTAGAATTTTTCTAATTTAGATTTTCTAGTAGTGGATCGAAGTCTGGATTTGTGCCCGGTGCATGGCAATAGGCTCACCACTTTTTCCATTGTGGGACGTAAACGTAACTGGTGAAACGTGGGTGTGTTTTACACTCCTCTGCCTAGCTCTTCGGGGATAACAGACGTGATGTTACGTGAAATATTAACAAGTCTGATTTAGGTTAAGAGACCATAAAAGGGAAGAAATTATACTATCCTTTTTAAATTTTACATCGAAATTAC
>DWTO01004370.1:0-11618 GCA_018244755.1 Jemadia pseudognetus
CTAACCTACAATGAAATGGGAATTTACAAACATTCGAATTCGTTGAAACGAATCACAGGTTGATTGCTTAATACGAACGATTTGTTAAATGTTCTAACTAATCACATTTGATTGACTACGGAACAATTGGTCAATATTATATTCACATTCAAATGCAATTGTTAAAGTATATGCACTATCCATTAATCCACAAAGATATGGAATAATTTTTAAGCACACTAAATCTTAATACTGTTCTGTATTTAGCATGGATAGTGCGTATGACTCTTAAAACTATTCATTCAATATAACAGTGCTGTTGAAAAGCTTGAATCAGTTTGTTTAATCATCGATATATCGATTACAGATTTGTATCGATTTTATTAAAAGACTCGATTTAAATATTTTGAATATCGACAGGATGCTTATTATTAATCTTGAAAACGGGAAGTTACAAATGTTGGCGATTTTAATAATATAATATTTCAACCTTTATCAATGAAAATATCTAGAAGGTTCCGATGTTCGAATAGATAAAATGTTGCATGCATACTTTAAAGTTCTTAAAATAAGAGACTCAACTATCTGATTGTAGCCGAATAATGAGTATTGGTATCAAATGTATCAATGTCTCGTTGTCTCAAGTGCCATCTTTATTGATTTTCCTATCCCTATATCGATAGAGTTCACACGTTGGGATAGATAGTGTAATAAGTGAAACTATATTGACTAATTATTATTGCATTTTTTCTGAATATTATGAGGTTGTACTGGATATATTATTCAGGGTATATTGTTATGGAATTGTGGTTATGGTTATATTGGGGGCTAATGGTTACGGGAGGGGGGATTGTAGAAATGGATAAGTTAGGTGCCAATGGTACTCGAATTTATTCTTAGAGGTGATTGCGAAATTGCTTAACGCTCATTTGTCAGTCTCGAACGACGGTCGTTTAAGAGGTGGAATAATAACTGGGAATATACGTCTAGATGGGAATAATTGGCGATTTTGAAAACGAGCCGTAAGTGGCTGTTGAATTTTCGTCTGTTAATGGACAATATTGTGACGGGTTCCAGCGACGGCCGCAACGACAACGTTGTTCATATTGAAGTTGGGTCCACGCTCTGGCGCAGAGTACTGTTCGAATTGTCTATGCTTTGTCACTCATTTTAATGTGTATTGTTTCTAACGTTATTAATAACATTTTTGGCAACTCACACACAAATTGGACTTGCACTTGGGACAACTCGGCGCATTCAGCGCCATGTTAGTGCTGATGGAGAAATATTTTATTGGCTTAGTTTACATAATTTATTTGCTATTTTATTTTTTTATTCCTTATTATTGTACACCATAAAAGGCATCCCAAAGGGCGAATTTAATGCCTAGTGGCAATCTCCATCAGTCAACCCTTGGAGAATAGTAAAAAATATAATATATAATATGTATTTACGTAGCATTTGTGCTATGTATGAACTTAATTTAATACCGATTAGCTACGTCTAATGCCAAGACAATATTAAACGTATGCAGCGTACCATAAAATTAACACTACAACGAAATCGACAAGGGTAGACTTATTTGAATGAAAAAAATATATTTTTGCTAACGACGTCCGATAACTTGATCGGAGTCCTTTTCGCACATTTCATCAAAATGAGTGATAAAGCAGAGATCGGTTTGAATCTATGGCAATTTAAGTATTCTTCATTGGAATACAACATAGCATTTGAAAGTTTTTCTGGAATAAATCTACTTTACGTACATTAGCTCGTTAAAATAATAATTTTCATTGCATGTTACCACACGCCAGAAAGTATTATCTTTACTTTATTAAAAAATATATTAATAAATAAATAATAATAATGAAGATTTTCGACTTTCTTTAGGGTTAATTGTACATACGTTCAGTGTAGATGATGCAATAGACACGTATTTTATTGTCACATCACCGAATACTTTCCCGTTCATAAACCACTGTACTAGCGAAAACGCGGTAAATAATATTTGTACTCATATAATATCGTTATAACAGTTGCAAATTTATTCGACACTCGTTGCAAAACGTTTTCTAGGGTTGTAGGGTCATTCGACCCCAATATGTCATAAGACCTTATGACCTTATATATTATATATGGTCATAAGGTTTCTTAAACAACGTAAGGAGCGGATTTTAGATTAACTCTCGGGTCTTTATGTAAGATGTTTACAAGTTACAAGATGAATTAATAATTTTTTTGCTGTCCCCAATTCTGCCTTTTCCGGATTCAGTTTCGGATTCTTCATTAACACTTGCACAAATAGTTTCTGGTGTTAAACAAACAATTGTTTGAACGCTTTTTCACCAATCTCATTAACGTATTGTAAGTCTTCCCAAAGCATTTCTGTAATACCTACCTTTCAGGAATATTATAACAGTACTGAATATATGTATCTACAATTGTTTTATTGCCAAATCTATTTTCAATTAGACATTGTATTATTTCGTGTTCGATGCATTCGTTCCATGACACGATAACACGACGCATGATCTTTATGACTTAGGAGTTAAGGTTGAAAATTGACCGTTTTTAGTGTCATCGCGACATGCGACGATCGTTGACAGAATTATGTCGTCAATGAAGGAAATGGAATGAAGTCATAATCTAAGTTCATCTTTCTATTGCCTGTATCGAGCTTTTAGAGATTTTTCGTTATCAAATCCCTGTATTATTATTTCTTCTATATTAAGCAACGTAACTGGAACCTCCGTATGTCGTTCTTAATACACAGCATTCATAGTCAGATTTGTACTTAACTTAATGTCTGAAATTGTCACGTTTGAAGAAATGATATATTTAGTATATTGTAATGTTCAGAGTCAGATTCAATTCTATGTACACTGTACATGTACTTTTGTGTAAAAATAATTTTCCATTAATTAGCGACATGTATGCAATAGTTTTCGTCAAACAACTTTATCTAACTTTATCTAAGCCTCGTTAATTTTTAATAGTAATTATATCAATAAAAATTGTCTAGAGCGACGATTTAAATATCCGAATTCGTACTGACAAGATAAAAAATCGATTATTCTATATTTTCATTCATATTTCTTTTTTTTAGTCTACAGCATTATTGTGTTGATATTATTCGTAATAATATTCCAACAACGCATGTGGTATTATTTATTGCTTATTGTTGCAATATATAATTACCATATTAATAGAAATCCCTCATCGAATCGATTTAATAGTCGAGTACGCGAATCGATTTGACCCCAGATTGTTCATTTATATCACATCTTTGGTACGTATGCCATGTACCGGGGCTTTGTGGCTCCTCCAATTTAAAAAAAATACTATTGTATATCGAGAAAATACTTTACGAGACTAAGCGTTACCGATTTTAACCTTCCTTGAAATTACCACAATTTATACTTAAATAGCTATAAGTGTTTGTGATTTCGACTAATGGCCGATCTTCATTATCGTTATTCTCATATTATTTTTTATCTATATTATACAATAGCTTTTATAATAGATGTATGTGTCTTGTAGTTTATATTTTATAACTAAATCTTTCAATGTAAGACCAAGTTTCGGTCGCTGTTAAATAAATTAATTGATTAAATGGTAAATAAGAATTTTTAAAGATACACCACACCTACTCTGACTTATAATTTCAAAAACCTCTATAAACTTTATATTGTATAATTAAAATGCTACCAACTCCGCCGATGTCTTCCATGTGCATAACGGTTTGACGTCCAATATATATTTAATGTTCTATATATGGAATAAAATTATTGTTGTAAATGGTTCTAATACTACTCCGTAACTTGGATATGCTTTGTAAAGTAGCGAGTGGAATCACAAATTCTGTTAAATAATCTATAATAATATGATATAAATATATCATATTTAACTACAATTCCATTATTGATGTGCTTCAGGAAAACATACAGCATTGTTATGAAGAAGCTGTGTGTAATTATCTAGATTACTATCTATGTTTAGATATAGACGGTCTCCTTTTAGTTCCCATTTTAACCACTAGGTGTCGCCAGCAAGTGCGTGTGGGGTCCGTCGCCATCTTTACTGTTCATAGCGTTGTGTACTTTCGTCGCGAGCGGTTGTCCGGGCTCCGAAAATACAAAATTAATATTATAATACGTGGTTTAAAGTAAAATCTACATACAGCGGGAATAAAAATATTCAGTTCAGTGCGGAAACGTTGAAACCGATAGTTTAAAAGGCAACATGAATCCCTCTACGGACGTTTCCGACAACGAGAACGTCGATCAAGTGAATAGAACGACCTCGCCGACCTCCGAGAGGGAACCAACACGCGAGGACAGTACTTCTGATTCGGAAAGCTCGTCGTCCAGCGAAGGCGAGCGTCCACGGAAGAAACCGAGACGGAGTTTAAAGGTAACGGTCGACCCTCGGGTTGACGTCCTCTTCAATCAGGTGAGTGCGCTTACAAGTCTTATAATGCATCAACAACCTGTGCCAAGCACTAGCACTAATGAAACTATTGGACTGCCCACATCCTCGGAATCAGATTTTTTAATAAATCCTTCCGCGGGAACGTCAAGGTCACTGGACTTAGGCACTTATGAGACAGATTTCGATAGTAATAAGCATATTAAACAGGCTGACGAAAATAGACTAAAACATTTAATTAATTTACAACACTTCAATTCTCCTACCTGGCAATACGTTCGTTACAATAAAGCATTGAAAGAAATGCTCGCTCAGCCGGGTTTCTGTAATCTGAAAGTTAATGATGAATTATGTTGCTTGAACAAAGGAAAAGATTACTTAGCTCCGACGGAACAAGTTGTAGCGGCTCTTACTAATGCCCTGTTAATTCAAAAAGAATTGTTGCAAACTGGGTTACAGTCGATCGTAGACTGGGCCCATAATAACCCAATACAACTAAATTCAAGTAATTTGTTTAACAAAATTACTGAATCGTTCGGTAAGACGTCTTCGTCGTACAAAGTGTCGGAACAAGCTCTGCAAATACTTTGTGGCAAGAGAGCCGAATGTATAGAAATAAGACGTCAGCGTTTAATTTCTGAAATATTAAATAAAAACGTTCAAGCTGCTTTGTCTAACATACCCCCTAGCGAAGAATTTTTGTTTGAAAAAAATAAATTAACATCATTGATTAACTCACTCGGAGGACCGCACTTCTGGTTATCACGACCTCAAACTAGAGACAAGCCGACTTTAAAAAGAAAATTTAAGGAACCGTTACCGTCTACGTCACAATCAAACACTCAACTCAAAAATAAATCCAACCAAGATTATTACAAGGGACAGCACAAAAAGCAGGATTATAGAAACAAGAATAGTAATACGAAACATAATTCCTTTCGTAAAAACACAAATAAAAAGATATGACTATCCGACACGGTTCGAAGGAGGGCAACTAATGAAGTTTCAGCACCGGTGGCAAGCACTTGGTGCCACAAAATTCATAATGTCCATAATCTACGGTTGCCGAATACCTCTATACAAAAAACCTCCATTAATCACGCCATCGAAACGGGTCATGATCCAATATGCCACCAACCAGTCTCACGCGATGTCTCGTGTGATACGCGATCTTTTAAATCAAAATATATTGCGGCCAGTTGGGAGAAAAACACCCAGCTTTATTTCCAAGCTGTTTCTGCGAAAGAAAAGCGATGGATCAATGCGCCCGATCTTCGATCTGCGAGAACTGAACAAATTTGTGAAAATCAAAAAGTTCCGACTGATTTCTCATTATTCAATACCGGATTTCCTCCAACCAGGAGATTGGATGATAAAATTAGACATTTCCCAGGCATACTTTCATGTCCCCATTGCAAAATCTCACAGATGTTTCTTGAGAATCAGTTACGAAGACCAATTATTAGAAATGACATGCCTTCCGTTCGGCCTAGCTTCAGCACCTCACCTTTTCTCTTCCATAACATGCTGGATTGCGGAAATCCTGCGTGCGAAAGGATGTCGGACAGTAGTTTATCTGGACGACTTCCTTCTGGTCAACCAAGACCAGTCCAAGTTAAGTCTTCAGGCTGCGGAAGCCGCGAGACTCTTGGAATATCTAGGATGGCACGTGAATTACGAAAAATCGGTCATGACACCAACACAAGATTTAACATACCTGGGAATCCGGTGGCAAACTGCAATAAATACAATGTCTCTTCCGGAGGAAAAGATAAAAACTCTCAACATTACGCTGAGCCAGGCCCTGCAACGAAGGCATATCAGTCTCCGTCAGTTGCAAGGCCTGCTGGGACAGTTAAACTTCGCCAACTACGTGATACCACGAGGGAGGTTACACTGTCGCCATGCTCAGATATTCTTGCGACGGTTCAAAAAGAAAAGACCCCGTCACAAAGAGAGTATCCCTCCACTGGTTCATCGCGAGATAATGTGGTGGCGCGGAGCCACTCATCAAACATCTGCCATACACAAGCCACCCGCTTCACATTTCCTAGCAACGGATGCTTCGGACAAGGGTTGGGGTGCTCAACTGGACGGAATTACGGCATCCGGGATATGGACACCCCGGCAGAGCAGGTGGCACAGCAACAAAAAAGAGCTGTTTGCTGTGATAGCCTCAATCAGACTCCATTTGAACTTGTTGAAAGGATCTCATGTATTAATTCAGTCGGACAATCGAACTCTGATAGCTTACATCCGCAAAGAGGGAGGCACAAAATCTTTGACATTACTAACGCTCACATTTCAACTGTTACGGCTAGTGGACAAATTCAAAATAACTCTATCAGCCTACTATCTCCCGGGGAGATACAACACAGTGGCGGACAGATTATCCCGTGGGAAGCAGCCCGCAGAATGGCACCTGTTGCCTCATGTAACTGCAGAAATCTTTCGAAAATGGGGCTATCCAGAAATAGACCTTTTCGCATCTCAAAAGACTGCTGTGGTACAAAAATATGTATCGATAGATTGCAGAGATCGATCAGCAGACTACATAGATGCCTTCAGCAGACCATGGCGGTACCAATTAGCGTGGGTATTTCCCCCGCCCAGCCTGCTTCCCAAAGTACTGTCTCATTTAAACAATGCGAAGGGAAATTACATGATAGTAGCTCCGGAATGGCCAAGGGCGTTTTGGCTACAAGATCTTATGTCCCGAGCGTTAGACCAACCTCACGAGATTTTGAATTTGGCAGAAGCATTAATAGACATGACAACGTTGCAACCACCTCCGCAAGTACAGACGCTAACCCTGAAAGTCTGGAAAATTGGGGGTGGGGTGCATTGATAAAAGACTGGGCCGCCGAAGAAAAACAATTATTAAGAAACAGCTGGCGCCAGTCCACGCTAGCAACATACTTACCAGCTATTAAACGATGGCTGCTGTGGTGTGCTAATTGTAAACTGAACCCTAAAGCTCCACAGCCAGCAGATGTTGCAAAATTTCTGATATACCTTTTCCTGGAGGAGAACTTGTCTTACAGTACTATACTCGTTCACAAGTCAGCTGTTTTCACTTTCTGTGGTCCCCATATAGAAAACCAGACATTTTCTAATTTTCTAATTAAACATGCTCTTAAAGCAATTGGAGTTGTAAAACCAAAAGTAATTAAAGCCCCATTCACATGGGACCCACGATTAGTTCTAGACTGGCTATCATCGAATCCACCTAAAGACTCCCTTTTTGATATATCTCGCAGAACTGCGACGGTGCTGTTATTGGCATCAGGGCGTAGGATCCACGATCTCACTTTGCTTAAGATTAATAGCGAGAACTTTTTCGACAACGGCGAAAACATTTACTTAATACCAGCTTTTGGATCTAAAACAGACACTCACCAGTACCGTCAATCAGCCTGGTTGCTTTCAAAACATGAAGATCCGAATATTTGTCCAGTAACATTAATCAAATCTTTGATAAGAAAAATGACACCCAGAAGAACTGAAGCTGGAGAGGTGAATAGTCTATTCATGACAGTGTGTGGGCGGCCAAAAGCAGCATCACGTACTGTAATCGGTAACTGGGTGCGCTCAGTACTGAAAGATAGTGGTATCAATGCATCTCCAGGTAGTTGTAGATCTGCAGTAGCTTCTTTGAATTGGCTAAAAAATCAATCAATTGACAACATACTTGCTCGTGGTAACTGGAAATCATCAAACACGTTTCACAATTATTACTGTAAAGTAATCAAGGTCCCTAATGATAATAATGATAGTAATTCATTCTTCAAGTTGTTCTCAACGACCTGAGATTAAAATAATCCAATTAAAATTAAACAACAATATTAAGAAAGCATAATATAAAATTATTTACATAATAGACATTAATAACATTATTAATATAATAAATATTAATATCATAATAAGCAATATTTATGAATTATGTAATTGTAGCAAATTTTGTGTTCATAATTTGTAATTAATAAAATTATTGTTCATCAAAATTTATTATTATTCTTAACTTATTCTTGCTTTATCATCATAGCGTTATGTGATATTATTCACCAGCAGATAACAAACACGTCTTCATAACAATGCTGTATGTTTTCCTGAAGCACATCAATATAACGGTTTTACATAACAATAAAACCGATATTATGTGCTGAGACGGAAAACATACAGCATTGCAGGAATTTCTTCCTGGTGAAGACTATGAACACTAAAGATGGCGACGGACCCCACACGCACTTGCTGGCGACACCTAGTGGTTAAAATGGGAACTAAAAGGAGACTGTCTATATCTAAACATAGATAGTAATCTAGATAAGTACACACAGCTTCTTCATAACAATGCTGTATGTTTTCCGTCTCAGCACATAATATCGGTTTTATTGTTATGTAAAACCGTTATATTAAATAATGATGGAATTGTAGTTAAATCATACGATCAGTTTATTTCATGGCTATTTTTAATAAACAAATTTGAGCAACATTTAGGCGTTTGATGCCGCTTGGAATATCATCATTATATCTATGGATCATTATACGATTACTATAATGGAATATATATGTAACTTTCTATAGATTTATATATATTTATATATCGTGCTCTTACTAAAATTATTACTGAAATTGATGTCCTATTGTGAAAGATCGGCCAAAAGCGTTGACTTGTGCCCCTTGTACACAATACGTGTCGCTTGCTAGGGGGCGGCACTTGTCGCAACGTTAAGACAAAATTCGTATATACACGTGTTGTGTACAATCGGCCTTAATATAGATATGTAATCTGTTGACTTTGTACCGGTTACTTAGTGGTGTTATTTCTACTATTTGATACGAGGGTAGATACGTAGAGAATTGACATGGGGGAATACCCGTTTTTAAGCTCTGTTCGTTCCGGCAACTGGCTCGTGTTCCAGAATTTTCTTTGTACTTATTGTTACCATTATTGACAACCGTTAAAGATGTTTATGTATGATATGTCAATAATTTGACCGGTGAACCTTCTTATGGAAACTTTGTATGAATTGTAAATGTTCATTGTCGTTTTGGGCTTCCGTGTTTCTTACTTCTGTTTGTATTAAGTTCAATTGTGTCTTAATTTTTCTTGTTGCGTACCAATATACCGTTCGTAAATGTTTATTTACGAAAATAACAAGTTACCATTTCAATAAAATATATAAAGGATAATCATAAGTAAAGACAGGGAAATGACTAGTAAATAAGAGATTACTAGAATTGTTGTCTACGTGTTATACTGGACACTGAACCCGGAACACTCCTATATACTGCCCTATATACTGTCATGGTGACTAAGCCAATTAGTTCGTCTATTACATTGACTTACATATATGTATGTTACATAATGAGGTATACGTATGTTGCAATAAATTCCTATACGTGACTATTTATAATAACAAGGTATAAAATGGGATTTTACAAGGGATGTAAAATCCTGTTTCAATTGATCTATTAATTTTATATACATACATATGTATGTACGTTATCTATAGAATATATTAAGAACAATTGAACTAAGTACATCTTCCAAGTTTGAAAAAACACCCTCTGAAATTGAATACCTACCTTAAGCGCACGCGCGCACGTCCCCGTCACGTACGTAGCGGGTACGTACAGCTCTCCTTCACGTAAACGAACGTAAAATGTACGTGATTTAACGTTAACAATCTGTCCATTACATATATTGAAAGCATTGAATCTCCATTGAATATTTCTTATATCATAAGTAGCTACAAATGATTCGTACACACACCTCTTCGATGTGTAAGGAATTGATCGTCGCTACTTCTAACCGTTGATAACAAATGTAACTGTTGCTTTTTGTTCTCACTTGTGAAACTTACGTTTTAAGTGTTGTTTTGTATTTCATAATATTTTATTTCGATCTAGTTATTTTAAGTTTCTTTTCGTTTTGTTTTATCCGGAATTTTTATGTTCATATATTTCTTAGAACACCGTCATACCCGACGACGCGAACGATGGTGAAAATTATAAATCTTTCTATAATTCTAAATTCGTATTGTAATGCATAAAAATGAGGAATTGATTGTGAAATAGGTCGTCGGATTATTAAATGTTTGTGTGTAACGTGATATGATAATGGATGATGTGAACATGAGTGACGTTGTGCGACGGCCCCTATTCCGGGCGCGCTCGTTATAATTTCGAATAGCGTATTTCAAGCGAAATGCGTTCTTGTATGATGTTAGAGTTAATTGAGTTATTGATAGTCATTGTATATATCTAATACGGATCTTTTAATCGTATACTGTATGTGATCACCGTTATATGCTGTGGTACCCAGCATTGGAACATTTGTCGTCCTTCTCGTCCCGAAACCCAACAAATATTATGAAAGAGAAATAGATATGTATAAATATAATAGCATCTATTAATATTTTATTATTTAGCAAACGTTGATATAAAATATCTATTAAAGATTGTATCAATTTTAAATCTTTTGATATGAATAAATGAAATTTTGGTTAGACGTTACTAAGCATTATTTTATTTAGTGTTTAATTTTGTTTTAAGGAGTCATTTGTCTTCAGACGTGTAAAACTCAAAAAAATTGTCCATTTACAGTTAATATGCTTACATGCCTGCTTAAACTCCTCCCATCTGACGCAGTAGGTGACTAAAGTGCGGTAAACATCTCTATTAATGTACAATACAAATACGTCTAACAAGAACTCTATTGTGTCCATAAAAATTCAAATCGAAAGCAAATTTCTATGTATATTTTTAATTATTAAGAAATATATAATGGTCCGTATTAGATCTATAAAGCCGGCGTTTTCACTACGGTGTTAAAATGAAAATTCGGCTCGTATAATTCTCTATAATACTGTAAATGATAACTAATTTCTGACTGTTGTGTTTTCGTCGCAAGAACGAATGATTCATAGTTCGGTCTTAATTCATTCATTTGTCGGATCGCTACGTGGAAACTCGGCTTAAAGACAAAGCTTGTGTGGAATTAACGATTGAACCGCTTTTGTAAATTTCGCTTGAAGCCAAAGATGTAATGTTTTTTTTTGTGTTCATATATGTAACCTTATTGCGAGGAGTCTTCGTTGTATTTATGATTGTATTATTCCATGAAAGTAAAAAAAACCACGTAATATTACAAGTGCCTCTAGATTTTGAATTTTTAACGTTATTCGAATATATAATATAATGATTAT
>DWTO01004371.1:0-11616 GCA_018244755.1 Jemadia pseudognetus
TTTTTCCTTATGTGTACAAATATGAGTAGTATAATTGTTATACTTTAATTGTAACTGAACTGCTAATATAACTTTGGAATAAATCAGATAAATAAACTTACTGGTGAGAAAACCACTGAACATCCAATTAATCCATCCACCGATAACAATCATGGGGAGAACATTTGTCACATTGCCTTTCAACATGTCCGTCACCATCCCAGGGTCTGTCATGGGGTTCTGTATATAACATAAAATTGTACATTAATTATATTACTATTACAAACTATTTTACTACCATCTGAATAATATTTAACCCACTAATTGCACATATCATATGTATATATAATATATCAACATCTTACCATGAAGTGATCCCAATAAGAGACCTAGCATGATCATATAATAATAACACACTATTTTATTAAATAATTACCTGCGCATTAGACTGTCTTTTCTGAACCTTGAAGTAGCCAGTTTCCTCATTGTTAAACCAGTGCCGGCGCATGTTGAACGACTGACGAGACAGGTATTTGCCGTTCTCGCGAAGCAGCCTCGATCTTATCATTACTTGACTGGAATGAGGTATTGTTGTAACAATTAGTTTATTACATTACTGTTCAGTATTATTCGCTTACAAAAAAACATGGCCCTGCAATACGGTTTCAGAAATAGTAAATATTTTACTTTCAAACCACTGAATAGACGCGACTACGTTAATAGCTTCGTCTTAAACGTATTTATAAAACGTAAACAATATAATAGTAAAAATTATTCATACCTGTCCTGGACTTGGAGCAGCTCGATCTTTTTTTGTGAAGACAAAATAATTGATACATAGTGTCTCACAACTCCTACCAAGAACGTAATGATCACAATGGGTAAGAACACCCAAACTCTTATGTTGGGATCTAATAGTAATTCGGGCATTTTTAAACAATATTATTAATACTTAATTCATAAACAATAAACTATAAAACAGACGTATTCAGCATTCCTTCATTATCTAAATTTAAAGAGATAGATCGATTTTCAATTGTCATTAAGTAATGACAAGTGTCAAAGTGAAACATTGTGTCTTTTGTCTAATGCTTGCAATCCAGTGTTTCAGCCTACACTTTCATGAGAAATAACTCTATCACTCAAGGTATACATATCATGTATAAGGGTAAGCGGAGAAATAGAGTTGATCCACTTTTAACTGTTTATTTATATGCTCCGTGATATTTTAGGTACCTGCTAATGCAGGTAAGGCTATACACACATACAGGAAAAATAATCAGATTCATAGCAGACTCCGTGATACTACCGAGAATTTCAACTTAGAAAAACCCAATTACACTTTACTCGACCCAAGGATCGAACTCAAGGCCTTTTTATTCACATTCTTGTTTGCAAACACTAGAACTATAAGTAATTTTGTATACTTGCGATCAGAATTGTATTTCTAACATTACATAGAGCTAATCTTAACTTAATTCGACGTAGAGACAAAGCTCTCTGTTAAATAAAATATGTGCAATATTTATAATTATAATTTATATTGCTTGGTAGCATTCAAGCACATCCGTACTTCCTTCATAAGTTCATAGATGTATGCGATCGAAGCAAAAAGGCGTCTCGTCAATAGAGAGAGAGAGAAAGCAATGAATTTGATATTGGTTTCTCTCTTTAAATTATTTAGCCGTCAAATATTTCGCGGGTCAATTACTGAAGTAGCCACGTATATAAAAAATATGTTTTTTCTCTTACTATCAACGCTACAGTTACGCTTACTAACGCGCTTAAGACTCGCCTACTGTATCAGCTGTAATATCTTTATCATTTCCTTTAAAAAACAAATGCTTCATGGTTAAGAAATCCCTGTTATTTTTGGCTGTGACCATATATTAATCTAGCGCTAATAAAACAAACATCTAGTCCAGATTAATTAAGTAGAATCAAAAGTCATTACCAGTCTAATTCCTGTTATAAAAAAAACTGACTTATTTGGGTTTGAGAAATATTAGTAATAAAATAATAATACGGAATTAATATTGTCAAAATATTACGCCTCTTAGAAGCCGAAAGTTTAGGCGCAACGCAACTAATAAACAATAATTTTTTTAAAGTATCAAAATAAATTCCATACTTATTTCATTATTTAAAAAAATGCCGCGTGGTAAAGTACAAAAGGCTATCAACAACTTACAAGATAAAGCTACTAAAAGTACAAATGTGATTGTAAAAAACGATCCAGAAAAACAAGATGAAGCGAAAAACAATAAAACTCCTGATCTAAGCATGTTCAAATTTGAAAAGAAACCTCGCGTAAAGATCGAATTCGAAAAGGATTTTGATTCTCCAGAGAAAGTAAAAGAGGTATATTTATAAAGATTCTGGTAAAGGGTTAATAACACAACTTCACTATTAAATTTTATGGGACTAAAAGTTAGTTGCACGAAAGTGTTTTTTTACAAAAGGTGCTGGTGTGATTTTTTAAAATTGGAATATTCCATGAGTATATTCATAATGACTTAAAGAAATGAAGGCAAAAACCCGCTATTTTAACTAATGTGTAAATTAAAAAATACTCTGGAGCTCATTGTTAACTTCACTTTGTATAATAATGATATAACAAAGGTTGAACTTAATGCCTGATGGTAGTTCCTCCCAATCAATTCCAGGTGGATGATACAAATCTATGGACAGTCACTATTTATCAATTTTCTTTTCACTCATCTATCTACTCTATCATTACAGACTTATAAAAACTTAACCAACTTGTAAATTTGTCAACCCAAATTAGAAAAGTTATTAGAGAAATTATAGAAATGATTGATTTCATCTAGATATAAAACACAACTAAAGCAACATTAACTTGTATCTTATACATAAATTACACTTGTTATCCCTGAAGAGGAAGGCAGAGGATTGTAGTACACTCCCACATTTCACCAGTTTACATCCCACTTGCAACCAACACGACCAACAAGGCAGTCATGTATCTTACACATTTTCATGAAATAAATTTAATAAACCATACAACCTAACACAATAACCCTTAAAAACTATATATTTAGATGTATTAACATTATTTTATTCCAAGGAACCAAAAGGTCTATGGGAACCAGCCAATTGGAAAGAGTTTTTAATTAATCTGAGGAATATGAGATCAAACAATGATGCCCCGGTTGACACTATGGGATGCCACATGGCCATGGATCAGAATGCAGTTCCAAAAGTAAATATACATATTAATGTGAACAATTTTTCTTATCCAAAGCCTTTATCTAATTTGTCTGAAACTGAAATGTCACAGTTTTCACAATTGTTCATCAGTTTGTTAGTAGATTATCAAGGAATTTTTTATTTAATCTCATCTTATTCATGCAGGTGAATATTTTTACTTCTTTCTCATACTGTACTGTCAATTGAGCATAATATAGGATGAGAGTTGCAAAACCCAATGTTCTGTAAACAGGTAACCTGACAGAGCTGTGTACAGAATTAGTAGTAAATAGACATTCATTGGGTCATTTTGATAGACAACATTGTCTGCACCGACACTTGCATCTTTTTCTAATTTTTTCAGGTCATGAGATATCAGAGCCTCATAGCCCTCATGTTATCTAGTCAAACCAAAGACCAGGTCACATTTGCAGCCATGGAGCGTCTCAGAGAGAAAGGCTTGACTGTGGACAATGTTTTGGAAATGACTGATGATGAGTTGGGAAAATTAATATATCCTGTTGGATTTTGGAAGGTACAACCTAAATACATTTTTTTACAGAGGACAGAATGTACTTAACAAGCCTCTCTTTACCATTGTTACAAAGTTGTACAAGGATTATTTTAAAAATTAAGTAATATGTGTTGTTAATGATTTCAGACTAAGGTAAAGTACATAAAGAAAACCACACAGACCTTGAAGGAACAATATGATGGTGATATTCCAGATTCTGTTGCCAAGCTTTGCAAGCTTACAGGAGTTGGGCCAAAAATGGCCCATATTTGCATGCAAGTTGCTTGGAATAAGACAACTGGAATTGGTGAGTTTGTAAAGGTCTTATAGTATGATACATCTATTATACTGTTTCAGGCTTTGAAATTTTAGGAACAATTTATAGTAAGTAGCAGCTACTGGTAGTTAGCACAGGTTAAGTTTTAATGGTAATGAATATGTATTATAATTACAGGTGTTGACACACATGTTCATCGAATAAGCAACAGAATAGGCTGGGTAAAGAAACCAACAGCAACTCCTGAAGACACACGCAAAGCTTTGCAGTCCTGGCTACCTTTTGATTTGTGGAGTGAGGTGAATCACCTTATGGTGGGTTTTGGACAAACCATCTGTCAGCCAGTTAGTCCATTGTGCCATGAATGTTTAAATAGGGAGATATGCCCATCCAGTGGTTTGGGTCGAAAGTCACCAATTAAAAAATCACCTATGAAACAAGCTGTTAAGATTGAAATCAAAGAAGAAATGGTGAAACCTAATGAGGCTGGTAACATTTTTCTAGTATCACCTGGAAAGCTACAGAATGATTCTGTAGATAAATCACCTGCACGAGAGAAACTGGTAAGCACATTGAAAATTGAAGAAAATCCTGCACCGTCTCGTAAGCGGAAAGTAACACCAAAAAAAAGTGAGTCAATGCATGAAACGGCTGAAAATGATAGTGATACAGGGATTCAGATGTCCATTTCTAAATCTCCTAATAAAAGGAATGTTCCACCCAAAAGCGTTAATATGATAAAGGATTTGAAAATAATGGTAGATAAAGAATTAAGTTTGGGCCAGCATGATACAAAAACAATAAAAAAATCTCCCAAGACTAAGAAAGGATCTATTAAGACTGAGGTTAAAAAAGACAAAGCTACAAATTATGATTCTGGTGTAATAAAGAAATCACTGAATAAAAGAAAAGCTGATGTACGTGAAATAGTTGAGCATGGTAAGTTACAAGAAGATGATTGTGATGGAGTTCAAATTAAAAACACGAAAAGTACAAAAGCAAATAAAATAGCCCCTAGATCCATTAAGTCCTCTAAAGTTATATCGAAGATTTCACAGGGAACCAGAAAATCAGCAAGAAATAAAAAGAATTCTGTAACTGACAATGTTGAAAATGAAACATGACAAGAAGAATAGCTTTTGTACTGTTTACGTTAGTGCATGACCTGTTTTTTATTTGTTAGTAATACACAATTATTCAATTTGTGTCTGTAAGATGAAGGTAATACCCAGTTTGTGCTTTTTACTGCATTTTGTGATTGTTTGTCATTATAATTTCATAAGTATTATTATTCTATAATAATTATAATATTATTTTAGACAATGTATAAGTGTATCCTGATACTCGATATGTTTTGAAAAGGAATGTTGCGATTAAAATTAATCATGTTAAAATAAACATGTCAAGTACTGAGTGCATCAGCACTGAGATGACAGACTTAGCAACACCATGTTGTTAGTTACTCATTATTTTTATAGAGTTCGTGTTCTTCGAGCGTCACTGGAGATTTTAAAAAAAGCTGATGGTTCACTTATCAAAAGCTTTTACCCATTTTCCTTAGTGAAAGTTTACTTCAATCCTTGGCCTACCTCAATGGAGATTACTGGCTTGATATTACTTTGTTACACTTACAATGAGATCAATGGTGATTACTGAAGAATATATAGGTCTAAATAATGGAGAAATCAGAGAAGTTGCTGTTAAGGTCATTATATTAAGTTCTCCTTTAAAAGGTGATATAGTAACATTTTAAGTAAGTAGTGTGCCATTAATAAAAGTCAAAATTCTTTACACAACATTGTTTATTTATGTTTCTTTCTCCCAACTTTCTTTTTGGTTTTATCTTTCCTTTTATCAGATTTACCCTTCATGTGACCTTTCTTCTGTATCGATTTTTTCTTGTTCTGAACTCTGTCTAGCTTGCTCTTCATTTGAAACACTTTACTTTTCTGTATTTTTTTTGTTGCTTGTTTTTTGAGCATTCTTTTAACTTCTTTTTTTGTTTTGAGATTGCCAGCTTCGTCTTTTTCTTCAGATTCAGATACCTCTGCTTCATTTTCCACATCAGAACACATTCCAGGTATTTGTTCAACTACTTCATGGTTGGTTTTCTTTTTAGGTACATTAGTTACATTATCTTTAGGCCTATTCTCACCAATTACTAAATCTTTTTTTTGTAATGTGTCAGAAGAGAGTTCCACAATTTTTACATTAACATCATCATCTTCATATTCATCTTGCAATAACTGCTCTAAATCTGGTATTGGACGACTTGACACTACCAGTTTTTTATATGATTCTTTATTCTGGAATGAAATGATGTGGGACTTTATATAGGATTTCAAATAGTTTTATATAAAAAAAATATATTTTTATCATAAAAGAATTACATGTTGTATACCGAACTTACGATGTCTGCTGAACAAGACAAGGATTCTTAGAATAAAAGCTTACCTCTTGTTTTATTCGTTTCTTTTCTTCCTTTAGCATACGTTGTAATTCTTCTTGAGCTTTCTTTTTCCTTTCTAATTTTCTTTTACGAAAACCGCATAGAAAGTCTCTGAAAATTTTAAAAGGTTTAACATTGCCAGGTGGAGAAATAAAAATGTCGACGGTTTAACAACATAGCGAATATTTACTTTCGCTTCGCTTCATCGAAAACCAAGTTGACCTTTTTTCTATTTTGATTCTTACTCTTCCTTTTTCCCATGTTTAGAAATAGTATCTAAATGATATCGAATCACAGATGAGCTTCAAAACAAATCCTTTCTAACCTAGAAATATTTGAAATAAAATGACAATATGAATAAGTGACAGTATCTAGATTTTTTTATTACGGAGGAAAAAGTGTAAATTATTTTATAAAGCCAAATAAAAGAATATGACAAATTTAAATAGTACAGTTTTTTATGTTTCAATACTTTAATGCTTTTAAAATAAATTTTTTGTTCATAAGTCTTATTTATGACGTTTCAATTGCCAGTAATTCATCTGTCATTTTTGGCACAGAATCAAGAATTTTTGAAATACTCATTGATGATTGGTGGAATGCTGCAATTTTTATTTTTTATGGGCTTGGTCTCCACCAATCGGCTGGCAAGTGCAGAATAAAGACGGACTCATCAGCAGCATGGCTGTCAGTATAAATTTGAAGCTTGGACGATGCGCTTCCTTTCGTCACGTTGGTTTTTTTTGTTTGTACATTTTGACGAAAATGTTATCGTGTGTGTATTTAAGTGGCCTAAAATATGGAAATATTTGCGTGCAGTGACGTGATATCTGCTTTGTTACGCAAGGTGAGTGTAGAAATAACTATATAACATGCGATTTTGTTGCAAAAATATACATTAAGTTATCGTAGAAATTATTTGTGCAACCCAAAAATTAATCACATTCTTTCTAGCTGCGATTGTCAGCCTTTCGTTTTGATTAACGCGATTAACAAGGTCAAATTTGAAGGTTCTACAGGGCTTAATGTTTTAAATGTTCCAATTGAAGTAATCAATAGTATTATGTGTCTCGGCCATATGTTAACATGCGAGAATGGTAAATGGTTCGTGTTACACACAACCGTTAATGTTCTATTCCATTCACTGAGTTATCTTATATAAATTACGTTCAGTTGTGACTGTTTCTAAATCGTTCGAAATTGGAATGCAAACTTATTTACGAAAAATGCCTATTGCCAAAGAGTTATTGATCGTCCTCTGGTGCGAAATGAATATAATGTTCAATTCTAACACTTTCTCTTGACGATTGGATTGTAGTTTAGAAGTTGAATAAGTTAAACTTTGTGGTATATAATAGCAATTCCTTACTTTGCAATATAAATGCGAAAATATACAAATGTGTATACATATAGATAGAGCTATTTGGCACTCGGTGCTCTCTGCCTACCCCGCAAATGACCTGGCGTGAGGATATGTATGTACAAATGTGTCTAAAATAAACGAATTCATCAGAATCGGACTTTTTACAATCATAAAATTTGTCTCTTGATGCATTTATTGAATGCTGCAAACTCTTTATTTTCATAAGGTATAATTATTAAATAATCGTCGACTTCGTAGTTTCTTATATGCATAATTATACTAAAAGTTCGCAAGATTTTTTTCATGTTCATCAAATTAAACAAGATGTAGCAGAGAAGGTGTCTACTGGCAATTCCAAAATCGATTGAAACCCACCAAAATCAGTATCAAAAACTTGATATCCTTTTTTAAAATGAAATCACTACAATTTGAAGCTAATTTTAAACATATTTTTTTTTAATAAATGTTTCTTTTATGAAACTGGAAATTATTATGGGATGTCTTCCATATTGAGTTTAAAATGTTTTGTGTGTTGTTGAATATTATAATGGACAAAGTTCTTTGTTTTGTAGAGAGCTGAGAATAGAGCTATATCTTTTCACCTTAGATAAAAATATATAACTTAATCATTATGAGGAAACAGGACATTTGTTTTTCCTATGTTTTTGTACTGTACTATTTTAAAATGTTGACAACACAGTTACTTAAGAGCATAATAATTAAAGTTTATTTATATTATTCTGAAATTGTCCTTGTAAGTGACTAAACAAGTATGATTATTGCCCAGAACTGTATGAGAGCTACACCTATGTACTGTATATCTGCAGGGAAGCAATTATTAACAAAACAATTTGTTATAATTTGTTATAAAAGTTGATGTTTACACATACCATTTATTTGGAAGTGTAAAGTTTATGACATGAAGTTAAAAAATTGATGAAGGAATTGTCAATTTGGAGCAATGTTTATTTATATTATGATCATGTGCCTATAAAGAAACCTGGTAGATTAATTACAGCTATAACAGATTATGCCACAGATACTGAATTAATAATATTTAAAGTCTGTTAGTCGAGTTGTTTTCAGCACAACTGCTGATTGAGAGGCCCTGGTTTTAAACCCAATTTCAAGCACTATTGGGTGTTTCTTATAAGAATTTCTATTTAATAATAGTGGCCCAAAATTTGGATTTCCGCCCAGTGAAGTGAATGGCAATAGACTCACCCACTATTCAATGATGGGATGTGAACAAAACTGGTGAAACATGGGAGTGTACTATACTCCTCTGCATACCTCTTTGGGGATTGCAGGTTTGATGTTGCTTTTTTTTACTGTAATGCATCATACATTGTTAGTATCATTAATATCCTTATGTTGGTCTTGTGTCTCCTCACGAAGAAGATAGGTGAGGGACGTAGTCTGTCACACTGGTGAGGTTGGTAGGACAGGTAAAGAAACTTATAAAGATTCTTTGTCCTTAAGTGGTAAAAAAGTGTTTTGGGGATTGTTTTCACTAGAATAATTAGGAAGGCTATGAACATTCGAAACATTAAATTAAACGTAGGTATGTTGTTCATAGCCAGAGCAGAAATGAATATGCCAATCTCCCAGAAATAGATGACTCCAAAAACGGTGACTTTGTCTGACCCACAAAGTCATCCAAATATACTAACTAGGTATTACTACAGATCATTGAAGGGCATATGAATTTAGCTCACATTCAGAATTTATATAATTTATATCTGTTAATATTTAATTGACACAATGTGCATTATGATGTGTAATTGTGTAATTTGTATGCACAGTTTAAAAATTGTTAATAATACTTTGTTTTATTATTTAATGTGCATGAATTTATTATAATGATCATCGTTATTACGATATTATTGAAATATATGAGAAGTAGCATAATTACAGTTTTTGCTGTTAAGTAGTTATACAAAAATAATAAACAATTAATCCTTCACAGTTACGGTCACAGGTTCCGTGTGCACACACACACACACACACACACACATACATACAAAAGCACACAGACACACACACTGATAAACTAGTACAGAAGATATATATGTAGGGCATTTGAATAAAACTCTTATTAACTTACCT
The DNA here is from genome assembly GCA_018244755.1 of Jemadia pseudognetus. Classification (NCBI taxonomy): domain Eukaryota; kingdom Metazoa; phylum Arthropoda; class Insecta; order Lepidoptera; family Hesperiidae; genus Jemadia; species Jemadia pseudognetus. The sequence continues at coordinate 9,902 of DWTO01004371.1, forward strand.
ACTTTATTCACAATGAAAATTGAACATCACTCCACACCATTCTGCTCACTGACTTGGTGAACATTGTGTTCACGCAGTTGTTACGTTTGTGTTGCATTTAAGACTATTTTTAAAATACATTACAAATGCTGCTTCACGGTAGAAACGGTAGTTGTACAAGTGCCACTGCTCCCGGCGAGTCTTATGTAATGTTAGGTACCTACCGAATATTATTGTATAGTAACAGTATTCTATTGGAACGAAAGCAAATAATTCAGTCCTTTACATAAACTTAGAGAATGTTTGACACTCATTGAGATTCAAGCACCTCACAGTGTGTTAAAAAAACTCAATGAAGTATTCTGATAATCAGTCATCATCGTTAGCAGCCTACTGAAATCCACTGCTTCCCTTGAGGACTTATGCCCATAATCCCTACACTGGGCATGTGGGTAGAGAATTACAGAACATGATTTTTCGCACCGTCTACAATGTTGCAGTAGACGGTCATGATCATTTAGTCGGACTTGGGTAGATGAGACCCTTCGAATAGGAAAGTATGTAGCTTAAGAAATAAAAAGAATGATTTCCGTCGATACTCGAACCTTCGAGAAACGCCTACTTTATTTTAATGAGTTTCGGGTGGTGGTTGCACATGTTTGTGTTGTCTCTACTATGTAAATTCAACGTCTGTTAATCCCTTAACGGAGAAAACATTGAAACACGTTAATTTATATTTAAAAAGTTGGCAATGCATTTAAAATAGCTGTTTTTACGAGTCTTTCACAAACAACTCCCAAGGTGCACTTCGTCCGACGTCCAATTGGTTATTATGATTCGTTCTGAATAACAAATCGAATTGCGTCGTAGGCGAGCTGAACGGTTTTCCAGATTTGTCGATGTAACCATTGGGGGTCATTCAATCTTGTAGATACTATGACAATCTTTCTCAAAGTGAGCGACATCTCCCCTTATGGCACTGAACATTTCTGGACGATAGGAGTTCGATATAAAAAAGAGGAGGGGTGCGAATTATTAGGCTTTTAATCTTTATGGAATATCACAAAATGAATTAATACATACTTTTTAACAATAATATTAGCAAGTATATGGATATAATAAAACGCGTCTTTAGAAAGGCAATATGTTTATTTCTGTCCATGACGATATGTAATGTTAGAAGGGCCTTTGGAAAATTTTCGATAATCAAAACTGGGTGTTGGATGTGATAACTTTGAGCACCTATGCACCACGATAACAAGTTGAGCGACCCCGAAATATGGCTGACATTTCTGGAATAGGCTATCGAGGATTGATATGAATTGATAGCTCGGATACAAAGATACCGGCGAGGTGTATACTGACAGCGACTACGAGAGATGCATCGTTTGTGTAAGAGATGATAGCTTTGTTCTAACCGCACGCTCCATGGCAACGGCAGTCTTACTCCAGTAGTTTCCTTCCGCGCACTTGTATGCTGAAATGCGATTCCTTTGGCGGTGTTTAAGGTGCTCTATGACATGAGCTTCTACTAATATATATATTTTAAAACGTCCTTAAAGGTAAAAAATAGTTAAAAAGTACCTTCAAGGTATGCCTGATTTATACATTCTGTAGGCGACGTTGACCACCTATCATTAGGTGGGCCGTCTTCTGCCTTGTTACCCCTTTTAATATCTTACATAAAGCTATATATGTGCATCCTGGTCCTGGTCCATACAAGGGATTAATGTGGA
>DWTO01004372.1:0-11615 GCA_018244755.1 Jemadia pseudognetus
CATGGCAATAGGCTCACCACCTATTCCATATTGGGACGTAAACGTAACTGGTGAATTGTGGGAGTGTTCTACACTCCGCTGCCTACCTCTTCGGGGATAACAGGCGTGATGTTACGTTATCTCTAATTGTCACATCAGTGTATTGTATTTAATTAACCTCATAATTGATTACATATAAGCGACCAGTAAAGCGTTATCGTCGTGCCCTCCAGTACATGCACAATTTCTTGGTCTACTTTTCTAATTATGTACGTTCGCACGTACTTACTTTTGTGTTAAATTTACATTTTATTGATGCAGTTTACAATAATATCATTGTTATTAGATTTAAATTTTGAAAAATCTAATATAGTTATCGAAATATGTGTTTTAATATTAAAATACAGGTCTATGAACACTGCAGTGCTTTTGAAATAAAGTTACACTATCTTCTATTAGTTTATTTATACAAATTATTAGTTAATACAATCAGTAGTAATATGTTAATAAGTCAATGCACTGTGTACAAGTAAACATTCTTATGATTATTTTAATTCTCAACTGTAATTCTAACATCACGCCTGTAATCCCGATGAGGTAGAGAGAAGTGTGTGATACACTCGCACGTTTTACCAGTTACGTATACGTTCCACCATGAACGAGGTGGTGAGCTTATTGCTATATTATATTTTTAATACTTACTGTAACTATTTAATCAGTGATATAACAAAGGAGTTACGAACGAACTCGCAAGTTGATGCACGCTAAGAAAAAAAAATCATGCAATGTGCATGCAAAACTATTTTTTTTGCATTCCCACAGCGTAATCTTTTCTTTGCTCGTGTCATTTCTTATGCATGCTTATAAAAAAAGTTTGAAGTTGATCGAGGGCTTTTTATGTTATTGCTCGCGATCACCAGTTGAAATATTGGATAAGGACTTTTTATTATTACAATATATGACAAACACTACCTGTCCCGGTCCTATCAATGTTGTTTAAATAAAAAGCTTGCGTGTGCTTTTGTTGTCATCCGAACCATTCAATAATAATAACGTTACCATCTTTGACAAAGGAAATAATATAATATCATTATATTATTATTTGAAAAGGGAACACGCTACTATAAATTAATTACTCCAAATATAATTCGTTCTATACAAATAATAAATGTATTCATAATAATTATCATTGAGTACGTCATATGTCATACTGTTATATTAATTATGATACGTCTGTTTGTCTTGTAAATAATTCAATAAAGTATGTATTTAAAAATGTTTCTATATGTATATTTGAATGTAATTTTAAGACGTTACATAATATTTAAAAAGAACTCATGTTAAAGGTAATGTGTATATAAATATAATTGATATTGTTAATTTATTTCAAAGTAAAATCTATTCCGTACTTACGAGTACCTAACATTAAATGCCATTAGGCATTAAATGTGTCCTTTGTTGCAAGTTTATTATAAAGGTTGCACATTAGTATTAATAAATTAATTACCATCTATAGACAATAATTATAATTAAAATATCAATTCTATTTGCAATTTAGTATACGTTTTTAAGTCGAAGGTAATGTTGTAAATGATTATGTAATTATATTTTAATGTCCAATCGTAATATAAATATTAATCACTTAAAAAGCCAATGCTTATCACTTTCAATAGAGTTGCAATAAGATAAATGTAAAATAAATTAAAAGTACGACATTACTTACGATTCAATATTTTTCCAATATTCGCGCCAAAAATTGTTTTCTTAAATTCTTCTAATTACTTATTATTTAGTCAACGGATGTATAATTTATTTTATACCGGTTCATATATTACTTCATTTTAACCGACACTTATTTTTTTTATTTGATAATTACATTGACAATTTACGTTCGCGCGCTTCTATTGCCGCGAAATCAAGATGGCGAAAAACACGTTCACCATCCGACGCAAGTCGGTGGACTGGCTGGACGTCGACTCGACTGACGTTTGTTAAAATCCGATGTCACAGATCGGAACGTACCGGCATAAACCAACCGAATCAAAAATAGCACAATAAACTAAATATCCCGTACAAAACAAGGAACAACTGGACTTAGTCGGTTATAAGTTATTTTACTTTCTCTAGATAAAGCGTGATCGCAATGCTCCAGAAAGGAAAATAAAGACATGACTATGTTAGCAATGATAACGTCTATATAAAAGACGATAATACTTATTCACCGATTGCAAAGAACCTATTAATGATGTTTTAACTAAATGGCCGGAAATGACAATGAAATATTTATTTACGAGAACCAGAAAGCATAGAAGCAAAGCACAGGGAATTACTAACAAAATTGTAGTTTGTGTACTGTGATCGATCTAAATTTAATTTTTATTCGACATACTTATCATAAACTATTAAAATGACATGTGTTCATTAAAATATGTGTACGTAAGTACGAGTATAATTTATTAATATAGTTTTGTCATTATAATTATCCTGTTTACCGAATTTGTTACATTGTAAATAAATATAGCAGACTCGCTTAATAATATTACATCGCGTGAAGTGCAATACATAATAACCGGTATCAATTCATTTAATTTATTGAAGGAAACAACAAAATTATTCTACCAGAAGTTTTTAAGTCTGATGTCAGATTGAAGACATAAACAAAATTAAGTACGGGCGATATGACTAGTTCTCTATACGAATAGTAGTTAATAAAGGACTAAACAGCTACATTGCATAATTTAATTTAATATTTTATCCTCATCAGCCTATTGCTGTTCATCGTTAGATATAGCCTTCCCTGAGGGGTTATTCATATACATAATCCCCGCAAAGCACAACTTCTGCCGCACCGCCTAGGCAGACCGCGCCATACCGCGAATACCGCGCCCTGTATCCCTGTATTGAGGTCGGGGAATGTATTCCGCCTAGACAAAACGATGTATTATTGCATAATTTAGTGTATATGCAGTTTCTAGACAAGCGTGCATCCTAGGTCGCATCATGATTTAAGTTGGCGGGATAGCAGTCAAATGCGAGCCTATTGTTAAATAAAAAAAACTCAAGGCTCTCTGACAGAATTCAGATGCACCGTGTATCTTAGGTATGCAGGGACACATTATTCACAATATTGTATTGTGAATTGTTGTAGGCGAACCAAACTGTTTGGCGATGTGCGAATTGTCCGAAGCACAAGATATAAGAAGTATACGACCCCATATAACTACAACACTGACAATATTTCACTTATATACTCTCTTATGGATCACCTGCTCCGATTAGTATTAGATTACTGCTAGTTTAAAGCTTCAGTGTTATAAGGCAATCAACAGAACTCGCTAACCCAGATCACGTGAGAAATCTGTAAATTTTACTGATTCAATAACACAATTTTATTTACATATGAATGGAATGTCCACACAATAAGTAGGTTCCTGTGTCAAAGTATTCAATGTCGGGACAATTGGGATCTGGTTGCGACGCGACCTCGGCGCTCTGTCGTATTGACATTGGCCGTACTTACTACATCCTATAGGACAGAGGGACATCACTCAAAGGACAAAACAAGCGGTTGGGTATTAAATTAATTTAAGTAGGAAGAGAACGCACAACGCTTAAAACAGCGTAATAATAAGAATAATTTCTACTTCCTTAATGCTATGACGCATTGAAAACAACAATATATTGAAAACAACAAAGTTAACATTTAAATAAAGAAGAAAAAAATTGAAAAAAAATACGATTATTAACTGTATCGAGTGTTTTTAAAGTTTGAAGTTATATATTGTTATTGTTACATATTCGGCCAGGTGCCTTACGACGTAGGCAGGCAACGAACTCTATTTAGTTTCGTCAGTCAGAGTCAAATGTTTTCATCAAATCCAGCATTGATTTAATTCTGTTTGAAACATTTGTCTCTCATGTTGAATATTTCATGTCGTACATATTGTAAACGAAATTTCCAGTATGTCCACATGTGATGCAGGAGTTAGGGATAGACACTAAGTTCGTGGGGCTTGGTCTAGGTAGCGCAGTCATACTTCGCACCCATATGCTTCTAACACATAATATAAATACATAATCATCATATGCAGATGTTGTTATAAGGTCATATACATATATTTGTATCCGAAACCAACCTCAATATTAAGGATATTATAATTTAATATTTGCATACTGGAAATAGCATGCATTTTAAACTAATAAATAAAGAATTGAATAACAATTTTTCTACATATTATATAACAATAAATATTTTTTTACACAACTCTACAAACCTTTGCCATTGAATGCTACGGATGACAATTACACAGATTGTAACACAAAGATGACATTATCGTCTGTTTGCGCTTCGATTGTGAGTTAACAGCGTCATTAGTTGCGACACTGGTGATATGAAAAAAACATTGCAATATGTCTATAAACATTCCACTATTGAATTGTTCATGTTAGCTTTACTATAATGTGGACGTAAATTAACACCCGTATTATAATTAGTTTATATGCAATTACGTAACTTCACGCCTGTAATCCCCGAAGAAGTAGGCAGAGGAATGCGGAACACTCCCACGTGTCACCGGTTACGTTTACGTCCCATTATGGAATAGGTGCTGAGCCTATCGCTATGCATCGGGCACATATCCAAACTCCGAACTACTACTAGAAAATCTAAATTAGAAATTTTTTGTAATGTTCGACCCGGGAATCGAACCCGGGACCTCCCGATCGGCAGTCGCATGTGCAACCAACACGACCAACGAGGCAGTTGCAGAGGCAGGCAGAGGCTATATGCAATTAGCGTGAACAAATTGAGCGTCCTTTAATGTGGGTAGACGCACAATATTCTTACTCGACAAAATGACATTCATAGATATTATAGATGGAGTAGGCGAGCCATAACCGCGTATATAAGTGAAAATAACGTTGACAGAAAGAGAAAGAACATGCATTTGGTATACGTGTAATCTTATCTTGAGAGAGAAAGAGAGAGAAATGAGTACCAAATGCATTTTCTTTCTCTCTTTATCACACCCTCTACGTACATACATATGTATGTATTACCTCTATGATGACAGTTAGCGACATTATCGCTTAAATAGAAGCACTAGCATCCAACCGAGACCCTTTATATTCTCCGGTGAGGTCGTGGCGAAGATTCACCGACGGACTAACTGGTTGAACATCATCAAGACATAATTTCAAGTCATAATTGTATGATAGAAACTATGTATTAATAGTTTTCTGCATACGGTGATGTAATATTTTAATAAATAATATGACATTCTTATTTGTAAACCAGACCGCCTTACTGTTGTAAGTCAATGTTTTCATATATTTAACATGTTTTAAACATGAAAATAGATTTCGGAAGTATGTGCACGATTTCCGGCTTTTGATAGGACGTATTAATTTATTTTCATGTCTACTTAACGGATGTATTTTTATTCTTCGATGTTATATAAATTTTGTAAAATCAATGAAGATTTTCAATGATATAAAATGAGACGTATTAGTGTTTGATAGCAAATACGGATAATTCATTTTTGTAAAAGAAATATTATTATTGAAAAACCTACACTCTTAAAAGGCTTAGATTTATAATATAGATTATTTTATACTTGTTTCAATACTTTATGAACGCTTCTTATAAGATTTTGTGTATGTTTATATAAAAACATAGTGTTTCGCCCAACGTGGGGCTCGAACCCACTACCCTGAGATTAAGAGTCTTATGCTCTACCGACTGAGCTAGCCGGGCTTGCGACTCCTTCAGTATATTTAGTATTTATGTATGAACATCTGAGATTCGCGATACTAAATATTAAATAAGGTGTCATATAATATTGTTTGCGATACGAGAATGCTGTATTGATTATAATTATATCAGGATTGAGTAAAATATACTTTTTTAAATATAACATTAATAACTGCACTTGTTAGATTTATCCCATTTCTGATATTACATTTTTCTTACATACCTATTATATGTAAATACCTATACCAAAAATGTATATATCCAATCCTTGTATTAATTATTAATAAGGAAAATATAAAACAATTCAAATGTAATAATGTTTATTTATCCTTATTAACAATTACATATTGAAAAATAATTATCGTCAAACTCAATAGTTATTATCCTTTACGGCAAATTTATAAGTTATATTATACGTTATTATGATGAGTGGGGAAAAAACAAAGCATCATAAAACCATTTAGGTTAATATACTCACATTACGTAACGTCACACCTGTTATCCCCGCAGAGGTAGGCAGAGGAGTGTAGTACACTGCCACGTTTCACCAGTTACGTTTACGTCCCACTATGGAATAGGTGGTGAGCCTATTGCCATGCATCGGGCACAAATCCAGAATCAAGTGATATTTATATTTTGAAAAAACTTGAAAATATCAAGATTACGCGTCGCAGTAGAGCGCAATTGGGCGGACGGACGGACGGAGGCGGCCGCAATGTCCGAATGACGGCGAGATGTGGATAACACGGGACGGACTTGGCACCTATATGTATATTACATATATCATTTCTAATTCGTATTTCGTATAAATCTCCTAAGCTTATATGTAATTGAAAAATTATGCATATGCCATAATTTTGTGAGTGTACTACATTCATCTGCCTACCTCTACGGGGACTACAGGTGTGATGTTATGTTTGTTTTCAAAGACTTATAAACGAACAGGATAGACCTCTGTCTAAGACCTCTTGTTCTCTAACATCGAGTGCGAAATATTCCTATCGTTAAAGACCTGCCGCGCTTAACAATTTTTTCACGACAGGAACGGGTGTAACATTACGTCTTTCCCTCGCTACCCGTATGCGTCTTCTACCACATACTTAAAAATAAACATTCATAATAAGCAAAAATATATATATATATATATATATATATATATATATATATATATTTTAGGCAACACCCGAGTCCGCCTCTGGCAACACAGTAGCGGGCAGCGCGTCCAGTGTATTCATATTCGTAAAGCAACTGCCGAAACAATGATCAATTAGGCGATCACAGTATCCAGTGCTGGCTTCCTTGCGCAGAGGAACACAGCCCCAGGGCTGCAGCTAGCGCACACAGCGCGACCAGCGTTGCTTAATATATTAAAATGACAGGTGACAGATGACATTTGGACATGACGTAATGTTTTCAAAGTTTACTATACAGCCAAAATCAATTCATAAGCCATATCCAATTCGGCCAGTAGTTATTGCGAATGTACATACATACACAGAGCCTAAAACTAAATGTAAGCTTAGCTGTACGTTAGTTACCACGGCGCGTATAGTGGTCTGGAGTGTCAATTTATCAATAACGAATAAAGAATAGTTATCATGTATGGTATTAAATGTATTATGCGTGTGAGGTGTTAAAAAACATGGAAACCGCCTATGCAGCCCGCTGACGACACCCCTGCATCCGAAAATGTGTCTATCTCGCGTTCACCTAGACTCTATTGTTCATTAAGCCAAAAAAGTTTTCATTTTTCCATTGTGGTGCTCTTTTGTTTTATGCAATGCAAAAAGCTTTGGATACTCGGTTGTTATACAAATTGGGGAAGAGTTTGTATTGACGTTACGTGGAATGTATTCTAAACAATAGTTCTTTTATGTGTCGTGTGAATGTATGGGTGCATTCCGTTATGTAACTTTTCGCTGTCTATATTCTGTACATGATAGTAGCTTGTGTATCAATTGATTACTCTTTTAAATACTTAATTCATTAAACAATTGGTTTTTGTCAATTGTGTTACTTTCTTTTATTTGGTGCAGATGCTTGAGATTAAAGACGCAGAAGGCGTCATAACAATTACTAATTAGTAATGAATACTGTAGCCAATATTCAATTATATAATTATGAATGTATTTTTTAACTTTACAGGTCTGTAAGGATAGAGATATTTGGCACCCGGTGCTCTTTACCTACTCCGTAAGAAACATGACGTGCAGATACAGTAATAATTAATCTAATAATACCAGGTTTGTTTTATACATCACAATGAATTGTGATTGTGTTGTGTGTACCCTACATGATGATTCTAAACAACAACTGTTAAATGTTACTAACGATATCATTAACATATAAAGCATTGAATAATAACATTGTTATTGGCAACACATTATTATATTTTCCAAATTTAAAATGATGACGTGACGCAACTCAAAAATAATACATAAGACCTTAACACCACTATTATAGACGGGCAGGTAACAAAAATACTGGCAAATGACAAGACAAAAAAAAGAAAATTCAAACTGAACAACATAAACGAACAATAGACAAACACGCGGCATATTATACGGTGTACCGCGACACCTGTGAGCCGTGACGTCATCAACTAATGCACTAGCCGACCTCATCAGCGGCTGCAGGTGTTGCCAGTGCGCGCCGGGGAAATAATTACCGGCGAAAAGATGAGATGCGCCTCTTGTTCATTATTTAAGATGGTAGACTACGTGTTTTCAAATACACGTGCTAACGCCCGCGCGCGCCACAATGAATTATTCCTTTCTTTACCGCACTCTGCTAACGAACACATGTCATTGTCTATTTACGTGAACGACTGTGTTGCTTTTATCGGGAATTCTTCATAATAGTTGCGCTGCAGCGCATAATGTTTCAAATCATTCAGTGTTAAATGTAATCCTGGGATTTTATTATGTTGTACACATAGAATAATGTATTGCAAACATTCAGTAAGACGTCGATGACATTTGAACACCCTTTCTCACATACTATCAATTAATTAAATGTTCAGATATCATACAATTTTCATTACGTGTAGGATTTCTTTACGTATAAAGCATAAATTTCTTACGTATAAAGCATAAAGCATAAATTATTTAAACTAAATATAACATAAACTACTCACTCATAGGACATTTAAAGATGTCAAACTAAAATAAAGAATATTTATTACGATTAATTGTTGAATGTTAATTATCAATAATTATTTATATAGCTACCAATAATTATTAATGTATTTATTAACAATTATTTTACTTAATTACCGTTCACTATTGCCTAATTTACGCAAGAACCGACGACTATTCACATAATCACCAATAATAATAAATAATTACTTATACAACGCGCTATTACAGTAAAGCCACGCGTTTCCTCTGTACCATCACGTTAGTGGAATTAACATGCTGAATGTGTATTTCCACCATCTGTCTGACCAAATTCGTCGTATCCACGTTCGTGTGTACTATAAACTCAAATATTTTCAGCTGCTCCAAGGCCTTATAATCGTCTCTATGTTTCACGGCAACATTGAACAATTCGTTCAGGACGTCTTTGGTTTTCTTCACTAAGCTTAGAATGAATCCTATTTTGTATTGATTCTCGTCTTTATATTGGTCTTTTATCTTCTGAATGGATCGTAACTTCCTGTCAGTGTCGTGAATGGTTTGCTCGACTAAGGTAGTGATTTTGCTCTTCAAACTGGCATCTTTGTCGTTTTCATCTTTGTCGTGAGGTAGAATTTCAGGTGTGACGCGTAGTTGGGATGTCACTAGCCAGTATCGTCTTTGCGCGCTCGGTTCCGCACTGGTGCTCGTCTCTTCAATTGGTGACATCGTGGTCGCGTCTTCAGATTGTACCACCGCTTCGTACTGGTCATCACTTTGTTCTGAGCTGTATTCGTATACTGAACTGCTGTCGTTGCATTTTGACGTTTGAATAGCACCTAAAAGGCAAGTCTTTGTAATGTATCCGTCGAAGAGTTGAATTGAAATTTTTTTACCTATAAAATTTGATATTCTTTTTAAATATCTGACTATGCAAACTCTATTTTATATCGGTCAAAGAAATTATTGCGTTTTTAAATATAGAATTTTATAAAGCTTTTAAAATATTTGTCAAAAGGATTATTGTTATTTGACAATATTTTTCCCTTCTTGTGTAAAATAGTCAATTTTATCATCTAATTGTAACAAACCGTTTACAGACTTGAACAAAATTAACTACTACTTTTTTGTTCTATGTATACCTATATTTTTCACAAATATTGTAGGTACTAATTCGTTTGAAGCACACTACTTTAAATCTGGCTGGCAATAAAAAAAATCATTATCACTCACCTAAAGAAATAATTAGAAATAACAACATATTTCCGGCGTTTCGCACATGATAACGAGGCTTTACTGTTGATTGTGTAATTACAAATTGTAATGTACAGTCATTACCCTTAATCAATATGCGTTATCAAGTACCGTGATTAAATCCTTTTAATGAACTTGTGTAATTAAAGTGTTTGCACAAAACATGCAGTCATGACAATTATTGTCGGGGTAAGGGTGTGGGTGTAGGTGTAGGAGGGGGGAGAAAGTAAAATTGCCAATTATTAAATTTAAAAATTAAAATCAATCAACTCGTCATCAAATGATATTGTATGTAACACCACGCGTGTTATCCCCGAAGACACATGCCACAATTGTAAATGTAATTTTGGAGTATTACCTACAGTGAAATAAATATGTTTCGCGAGATATATGACTGTTTTATTTGGTGTACTAGTTTTTTATATTAAGATAATTTGCGAATGGGCGCAACTTCAATGCGACATTTAGGCGCCCTTTTTGATTGATACACTCCTGATATTAGGGTTTTCTGATATTGATATGTCATTTTATTACAATAGAATCAATAAACTGAAAAAATGAAATATTATTATTATTCTTTGAGAACCAAAAAGTACTTACTGGTCTGAACGCAACTCTTGCGTCAGCATCAACAAATTTTCTGTTCTATAGTAGGTACTCCACTAGACTTCATCTACTGTCAGATTGAGGTCCAAGGTACTAAATGCGGGTTGGATACCTTACATAAGTCAGAGTATTTAAAATGCTAACTGAGGAACTTTAAGATATTTACGTTATCACGAGATGCTCTCTATTAGTATCGTAATTAGTGTAATTTAATTTTATAAACGGATTAACACAAAGAAATTTCTGCTGTCATTTATCAATTCACATTCATTTATCACTAAGTTATATGATATACTTTATGAACCATTCTCTGATTTAATATGATAAAAAGAAAGGTAATATCATGCCTGTAATCTACGAAGAGGGAGGCAGGGGAGTGTAGTACCTACAATTCCACGTTTTACCAATTATGTTTGCCGCCTAACATGGAAAAAATGAGTGAGCTTATAATAAAAAAGAGTGAAAATAAATTGTAATTGCATGTGTTTTATCAGAACTTCTTCAAAAATTCTGAAGTTTTTTAAATCTATTGTCGTTTTACAAATGACGGCGTCTGACATATACTTTTGAGTTATGATAACTAAATTATTACATAATTAAAATTTTCTATTTATTCATATATAAACATGTTATTTAAGGCGTTTCCAAGCATAACTAAATTACATTTAAGTAAGGGTTGTTTTAGAAAATGTCATAGCATATTCGGCTTGAAGGATATAATTTATCAAGATAAGGTAATCTACTAATTTAAGATGAACGTAGGTATATTTAATCTCGCCTATAAGCAGTAAGTATTAAAAGTATAATAATCAAGACAAATTTATGAGTTTTTTCTTTAAGATAATTAATTTGTATGCGGTGTATGGCAATAGGCTCACCACCAATTGACATAGGAACTAATTTTGAAG
>DWTO01004373.1:0-11614 GCA_018244755.1 Jemadia pseudognetus
ATTTGCGAAAGGCTGCAAGGCAGATACTGGATGCGGCAAGCCGAGAACAGGGCGTATTGCCGCTCTTTGGGGGAGGCCTATGTCCAGCAGTGGACTGAAATAGGCTGATAATGATGATGATGACCACATGGTCTACTTTAACAATGACATGATTGTTAAAGTACTAGAAATCTTGTATGCATTAACACTTTACCTATACTTTAACAATAATTAATTATATCGTAATGTAAATTACTTTGATTAAATTTGTGTACCCAAATGGGGTTGACTATAAAGGACATATACATACTTAGTTCCAGAAACATTTATAAGACCTATGTTCACATATAAAGGTGTTTGTACTTAAATATTTTGTTAATACATTTTCACGCATTATTTGAGTTGTGTAGTCTTATATATAAAGGCAAGATTAGTTGCTCGAATTTGTTCAAAGTTATTGATGGCTGTATGATTTTAATTCCTTTATCTAAATTAAGACAGAAAACAAAGCACGAGCCATCACTTTTTTTATGAAGTTGAATCTGTACCATCAAAGACTAAATAGCACGGGATGTTTTGTGTTTTTGTAATTGCAGTAGAACTATTCTGTAAATTTACGAAGCTTGTGGTGTAATAATATGCTTCCTTCTACGGGTTATTTCAAAGGAATTAATTGTCCCTTTTATGACAGCGGTTTTTGTGAACGGCGTTATTGTCATTTCCGTCACGTTAAAAAGGATCATCAAACTCTAAATAATGATGAGATTGACAATGGTTCTATTTTGCAAAAATTGGTTACCGCAGCTGTGGAGAAAGTACTGCGGCAAACAGAAACTGGAACTTCGTCGGTAGCCGACACTACAGAAGCAAATAAAAAACCCAATGATATACATATATTGTTACCGAAACCCACCTATAACCCAACGCCCATAGCCGAGTTAAATAAGATAAATAGTATTAAAGATCTAGATGATGATGATGATGATGGTGGTGAACAGAAGAGAAAACACATACCTGTGCCTTACACTCCTAGGAAACCTATAAGTGCTCCTGTGAAAAGACATGTGGATAACAATGAATGTAATTTATTTACCTATATTCCACCAGCCAAATATACCCCAGGTTCAACTGATAATAAGCAACCTGATCCATACACTCCAATGGGTTCAACAGAAACGAATGAAAAATATTTACCTGGTACAGGTGTTGAAATACAAGAATATACACCAGATGAAACAAAGAAATCAAATAAGTTAAATTATGTACCTTCAGATAAGGGATCTAATAAGAAGAAAATTTTGGAATATAAACCGACTAAAGTTGTTAAAACACTAATTCCATCTGCTACTTACAAGCCAACACCTCGTGCTTTAGCTCCATGTTTTTCAAGTGATGAAGATGAACCAGATATCAAAAAATTAAAGTTATCTAATGATTTAAATGGCCTAGATGAATTAGGGGCAGAATTTGATATATTGGACCAAATTTTAGATGAAGAAAAATCAGAAGAACTTAATAAACCTGAAATTAAAGCAAGTGGGAATGATAAGAAGAGTTATGATATTAGTGGTAATAAAGTTACTGGTGATTTAAAAACAATCAATATAAAAGAGCACAATAAAGAAGAGTTAGTTAAAAAGCACTCAGATGAAAAAAATAGGAGTAAAGAATCAAAATCTAAAATATCAGACAAACAATCAAGTCACAAAAATTCCCATAGAGATAAAGATAAGAAAGGAAAATATAAAGTTAAGGATAACTCTAAAAGTGAAAAGAAATCATCATCCAAAAATTCAGATAGAGAATCAAGACACACAAAAACATCATCCAAAGATTCTAAATATTCAAAGGATTCAAAACATTCCAGGGATTCGAAATGTTCAAGGGATTCTAAAGATTCAAAAAAGAAGCATCACAGTAGCCACCATAAATCACATAAGAATTCTAAAGAAAAAAAAGACAAAAATGCCAAAAACAATAAGGATACATCAGTAGCTGGCTCATCAGATAATGATGATGATCAAGGTGCTGATAGATTAGAGACTTATGTGTCTTCAGAATCTGATGAAGAAGCTATTGCCTTGGAATGTAAAAGAATATTTGAAGAGTATGTACCTGTTGCAAAGCCAGTGAGTCAAGATGTAGAAGAACATAAACACCAAAGTGAAGAATGTAATGAGTACATTCCTGGTAAAAAAAGAGTTTCTAGAACAATAGATAAAAATGTTAGGATAGCACAAAGAGCCCCAGCAAAGCCAGATTATAAGGCACATGCAGCACAAGTGATGGCAAATAGATTAGCCAAAGTAAGAGAATACCACACTTCCAAAAATGCACTTAATACAACAAAAAATCTGGACAACAGCAATGTGGTTAAGCCTATACTTAATGCTCCATCAAGTGGAAATTCCAAAATCCGTATAGCTCATGTGCCTTATGCTTCTACATTGTTAAATGCTAAGAAGACAATGACAACAATTTCTAGTAATAATATAGCTGAACCTTCAACAAGTACCACTATAGTGCAAACAGTTAAAAAAGGTTCTCAGCGTGTGGCTCACATGCCAAGTGAAAAATTTATTGATAGACCTGGTGTACTTGAACCACTGGCATCAAAAATACCAGCAAACATTAGATCTACATATTTAAATATGATGATAGATCATTGTGTGCAAATATATCTTGCCCCAGAAGATGCTTATGCAAGAGCACAACATGAGGAATTAACAACCAGCAAAAAATGTTCTACAATACCCATTTATAAAAATTCAGCTGTACTTACAGTTAGCAGATTAAAAAAAGAACTTAAAGAGTGCAATGGAGTTAAAAAATCAGGTTCCAATTGCAACACTCTTCAAAAAATGCCACAAACAGTTACAGGGAAAGTGGGTAACACAGGGTCGTGGAGTATAGAAAGTAAGAATAGAAACAATGTGGATAATAATCAATTGTCTGGTGCAAAGTTGTACAGTAATATAAGTAAATGGATTCTTACTGAAGAAGAGTTGAGAGAGAATGGTTTTCCAAGACCTCACAGCAGTGGTGAGAGAGGTCAAGCTGTAATTTATAAACAAAATAAACAACTGCCACCAAAAGGATATTTTAGAACCTGTTGCAGGTGTAAAAAAGATTTCACAATAAATAAGAAAGGTCTACCTGTAGTAAATGAGGAGTGCATATATCATCCCAATAATAAATATAGGATTCGTGGTGAGGTACGGTATCAGTGTTGTGGTCAAGACGGGTCATCCGATGGTTGTTGCATTGCATCTTGTCATGTTTATGAATACATAGACTATGACAATTTAAGAGGATATGTTAAAACATTGCCTCCTGATACTGTTTTAGATAATTATGGTATTTACTCTTTAGATTGCGAAATGTGTTATACTACACAAGGCTTAGATTTGACTAGAATTACAGTCATTGATTCATCCTGTAAAACAGTTTATGAAACACTTGTGAGGCCTTTACACCCTATCATTGATTATAATACTAGGTATTCTGGAATTACTAAAGAACAAATGGCAGAAGTGAAAACTTCCCTATTAGACGTCCAGGCAACATTACTCTCTATGTTTTCCAGTAAAACAATATTAATAGGCCACAGTTTGGAATCTGATTTTAAAGCTCTCAAATTGATCCATGACACTATAATAGACACAAGTGTGTTGTTTCCGCATAAAATGGGACCTCCATACAAAAGGGCACTAAGAAATTTATCTTCAGAGTATTTAAAGAAAATAATACAGAATTCTGTTGATGGTCATGACAGCGCTGAAGATGCTATGGTGTGTATGGAACTTATCCTTTATAAATTAAAGGAAGACTTAAAGACAAGGTGAACTTTATCTTAATTTATTCATATCACTTTAATTTGGTGTACCTTGTATGATTATTTTTCCATTTCTAAGGAATAGATGTTTCCTCTAATAATTCTCAATACGGATTAATTAATTCTAATGTATATTTATTTGTTATGGAAATTAGTTAGCTGATATTTGTAATTATAAGTAAACAAGGTAATTTTATAAACATATTTTTATACAATGGTTTGTTATTTTGAGGCCTTGAGAGTTTTATAGCTGAAATGAAGTAATAAATTGAAAGAAGGGTTGTTACTTACGCTAATGGATACTGATTAAAACACAATTGTGAAACTGAAAATAACATTTTACTAAAAGAAAAAAATTACATACCTACACACATATACTTGACACTGAACCCATAAATAAAACAATGAAGTGAAAAAAACAACATTTGACAAAATATCAACTGAAAAGTTTCAATGTTCATAATTAAACTTGTAAATGTGTTTATGCACAATGCAACAGCTCATTAGTGTGTTGTGAATTGTAAGGCTTTAAAAATCATACATTTGTAACATAATCAAGAGATATAATTAAGGAAGATACCATTATATTTGGGAAAATATAATAAAAGAAAAATTAAATTGTTTCAAAACATTTTTTCATTTAATTTTTATTTAAGTGCTTGCAAGACTGATGGGTCAGCTTCAGATCATTTTGAATTTTTAAACAAGCTGAATTCATTAACATCACTGCAACTATTATGGAATATATACTAAAATGAATAATTAGTGAATTTTCAGATTTAAGCATTTAATAAACATGAAATATAGATTAATGAAATGAATAATTATCATAAGATAGTAACCCCTATTGTCCTTAGATATCTACAATGACTTGTTGAGATATTATTTCAAGCAATTGTGTTATTTTTCTATGCAACTCTTATGTTTGGTACATAAACAACGAAATGGTGTTTGACAATGTAATAATGTTAAACTTTCAACTATCTTATTAATAATGGCTTGCAATACACACATTATGTTCCTACAACTCAACAAGAACAAACATTTTGAAGTGGCGATATTTTCAAATTACTAGACAATAAAATCAAAATCTTATTAATAAAAGAATTTTACCAAAACCTACAATTTCCTGTTTATTTGCCTGCCAAACTAATATGACAGTGGTACATTGCAATTCAATGAGTGTATATTTACTCCTGTCCCGATGAGTTATAATGGAAGTATTAGCCAGTACTGGCGATGCACATGTGTGCATGTGACACTGCAATTGAGCACTGTGTTGCTCTTCTGCTAGTCAATAAATGATTGTTCTACACATGCTTTAACCCGCTTCTCATATTCCCGCCTGTTCTCTTTATAAAGTTGTGCAGCCATTGAGTTTGCTGGAGAATTTGGATTTGGGTCACTGAGTAATGACTGAAACAAAATATTCACTATTAAATACAAATTTGAATTTAACAAGTGTTTATAGTTCACACTTTAACATATTAAAGTAACAAATCAAGTTATGTATCTAATTTATATTAGGGTGTTGTGGTCATTCCTTAGACAGTGGGGGCAGCATTTTATATTAGAGGTGTTGTTATATATTTAGTCTGATAAATACGCAGACAGTCCAGCTGATGGTAAGCGATCACTGTAACTTATGAACATTTGTGACACCTAAGAGACTATTATTTTCCATGGTTCATGAATAACAGTTAAATATTGTCCGAAGTATTCAAAATAATTCACAACTGCTCAGTAAATGGTTTCTGTAACTACAGAATTACAATATGTAACATCAACATGATACTACATTATAATAATCTCAAAGAAATTATAATAAACATGAGTGTTGCTAGATCTCTACATTAAGTAAGCTCATGGAAAATAGTGGATATGCACAAGTTCTCACATGTATTTCTCAACAAGAAAAATAATTATGTTATTAAAGACCCCCATTTTCAGTGTCATGTGTCTCAATGTGGTGATAAAATTAATCTTATGTCATATTATTGCTGTTTAAATTGCATCACCTTCAAATTATACCATCACCGTTGGACACATATGTCTGCTATCAATAAAATAGGATTGAGTAGAAAAACGTACCCATTAATAATAATAAGGTAAGTTTTTAATAGATATTATAATACCGTAAGAGAAAAGAACAATTTGGTTAGATGGAAATGGTGGTCACTCAATCTGACCCACTCTCAGATATGGAAAGGGGCCGGACATGGTCTTTGCAATGGGTAGCAGAATGAGAAGGGTTAGGGTCACTCCACCAAGCTGGTAAAGTGAACTTCACCAGACATTATTTGATGGTTTTTTACAGAGTACCATTATGTTAAATATAAATTGTCACTGCCTGTATGTACATAATAATATACTTTGGAAATCATGTTTTTGGGTTTGTTCCTTTTGTACTTGTACTATTTGGTTTAAGCTGTGTCTCTATAAATTTTATAGCTCAAGAAATAACCTTATTCCATAGAGCATATTGTTTAATAAGAGAGCTAAAAATATTTTAAGATTAAGTGACAAATCTGTGGTATTACTGTAGCATTATTGATTTGCATGACTTGGAATTATTGAAGACAAGAATGAATAAATAATTTCTAGGTGAGTGTATTGCATTTTACTATGTATCTCACTTTCCATCGGTTGTAACTGCAATAAAATGCATCACTGAGGCATTATTTTATCAAAACCTGCATTGTGATTCAATAATTACATTACCCACATTAAAGATTTACATGACATCCTTTACAAAATACACAAATGACATGCTTTACAAAATATACAAATTCACTTTTGTGAATGGTTATATTAGACATTCCCCTAATACATGCAATGAACCCAATGCATTGTTAAGGATGCATATTTATTATAATGACCCAAATTTGATATTTCTTAATGATATTAATTGAAATTATTGAGTAAAATGTAACTGCAAACAAAGGCAAAGTTCATGAATACTAATTGCCTGGAACAGAATATAAGACTTGATTCATTGTTAAGCTACATAAAAATAAACATGCAAATACTTGGTATTATATATAGTCATATGTACTTCATCAATTGCTTCAAAAAAATCAATTTACCTGTATAGAGGTTAAAATCGCGGAAACATCGTATGTAGGGCTCCATCTGTTTTGCAAGATGTCTAAACAAATGCCACCATCTGCATAAACATTCGGATGGAACATTTTTGACACAAACCGCACAGTAGGAGGTTTATTGGGATATTCCTCTGTAAATTCTATCGTGAGTTTGAAAGTTCCATCCTCAAATGGAGTGTCATGAGGTCCGAATATCACAGCATTCCAGATCATGATATTGTTGTCAGTGGGAGCACCAGATACCCCGGTAGGAGGGTCCTCTTGTAAACTGAAAACATATTGAGTGACCACATTAATCAGTAACTAGCAGATTTAAAGGAACATGTTTACAAATGATTACAATATTTGGGTTGTCAGTCTATGTTTAGTCCCAAGAGAAAAACGGAACAAAAATGTCATAACCTACTTAGCATATAGAATTAAAGGTCGACTAATATATAGCATTGTATGGATAGATAATGATAAGTTTCAATGGAAAGTCATGAATGGATACTAATTAGCACCAAGAGAATGCTTACAATCGATCTGTTGTTCCAAATAACTATGTCATAAAAAAAAGAAATCGATGAAGGTAACGGCTGTATAACATAAAGAGTCGGAATTACAATTTTGATTTTTATTTTCATTGTAGTATCCAGTTCATGTGGAATCACAAAATACTCACCGTTTAAAATCTCTCATGAGACGTCTCCTGGCTGGAGTTGACATTTTGATTTCACAGACTTATTTCCAACACGGTGGATTGTTATTCGAATCTTATAAGTCACTTTTCCTATTTTGTATAATATTATTATCAGCCTCGTTACCAGACAGTTTTAAAGCAAACCCTTTCTTTGTTGTATAAAATAGATTTTTGTCGTCACGACCGAAAAAGGTTGTCAGGATGACCATGAAATTAGCAAAAAAAACGAGCTACGATCACTACAATGCAAAGAAAGATGTCAGAACAAATGTGTCATAATTGTAAAGGTGATTCAACACTCTGACGTTTGATTTTTCCATAGATATTTTCTTAAGAAACCAAATAGTTATATTTCTTAGATGTTTTTGTTAAACTGAGCATATTTCATGGTACAAGATACATGTTAGTGATTAGTACATTATTGTATAATAGTCCTGTAAATATGTAGGTTGCCCCTACTATTTCTTCAATAAAATTGTCGGACAGGATAGGGTAACAGCACACATTGAATTTCATTAAACTTTTTTTTGCCCTTCTAAAAGAAGGTATTGGTTAGCACCAAGTGTGATGAGTAAATGTTAATGTTTTTTTTATCATAGTATACTAGAGTCAGGGTTTATGTTAAATTGATTATTACCTTTCCTGTTTAGGATAATTAATGAAAGAAACGGAAATAGTTACAGTAACCCGCGGAATACTAAGAGGATTTTTTTTGTGAAACAGACTGATATTGTCAATTACAAATGACAGCGACATTAATATAAGATAAAAAAATTGATAGACTTAGACATTATTATCGTTTAATTTTGTATTTCGTATTCATCACTAAGAATAAAATTGAAAATATTTACTATTATATTATGACTTGGAAGTTGGAAGGCAGATTAACGAGTGTATAGTTTATTAGTTAATGAAAATATGAATTAGTTAATAAAATGAATGAACCCTCTTCAAAGAAGATACTTTTTAACAAATCTACAGTATGTATCTCTTGTACGTTCGTTTTCAGGACAATTTATAGTAAAATACTTATTGGTAAACTTGTGTTTATAAAACTTTTTCAGTTATTAAGTTTGAAAGCAGAACTCTTAAAAAAGAAAGAAGAGGTAAAGGAAAAGAAACAACTGCCACAGCATAAGGTAGATTGTTTTAAGCCTTCACCTAAGACTTCAGAACAAAAAGAAACTGTTTCTGATAAAGGAAACAAGAAAACGTTTAAAGAGAGGTTGACAACAGTTGACGTTGAAGAACTCGAAGCATGTCGGAAGTCAAAGTAAGTTTCTTTTTACAATCCAAATTTTGAAAAACTTTATTGATGTTATGTGACTATTATTACTTGAGTCTTATTTATTACAGGTATATAATATGTGTTTAATAAGCATTTATTAAAGTATTATATGTATTTATATGGGCACAAGAGCCTAAAGAGATCATCTCTTGACACAGACCACATAAATGTTCTGTTCCATGTATATGAGTATGTAAACTTTATGATTCTCAATCATGATCTCACTTAACAGCCTCTTTGATTGGGTGGTTGCAAGTGTGACTGTTGAATGGGAGGTTCCGGGTTCTAATCCCAGATACTATGGGCTCTAATTCTTTGTATGGCAGTGGATGGCAGTAAATTCAACACCTACTCAATAGTGAGATTTCGGAGTGTACTACACTCCTCTGACTACCTAATTTGGTGTTGCAGGTGTGATGTTACATTTTAATATAATTCATATTGCTTTTCATAAGCTACAATATTTTTTTATAGTACTACAAACTGCACTGATCCTTTGATATCCCTGTTCCTATGTAGTCTGAGTGAGTCGAAAGCTATTGGGCTTTTAAGGGCACCCGTTTAGTATAGAAGGTGAACAAACAACTGTACTTGTGATTTCTTACTTTAAAATTGTATGTTTGATTCTGCCTTGATGTATCTTAATAATCTGAATAAACATGAACTAAAAAGTTTCTATTTAACAGTGAAATATGTTTACCTGTTTATGCAGCTTCAGTAGACATCTATATTTAAGTTTTGGGTTTAGGAATTGTTGTGCATATTAAATATTCATACAAATACCAGTTGGTGTGATTTCGGTTAATGATGTAACATCACACATATAAGTTCCGAAGAGGTAGGTAGAAATATCAAATAGTACTGAACTGGCAACTTGAACATTAGATCTCTTGATCGGCATTCACACTTCATTTTGGATACTGTTTTTTTATTATTTCAAATGTTGCTATTGGGCTACAATCTGATCCAATTAGAAGCTTGGTTGTATGGTATGTTATACTGACTACATCTAGACCATAAGCAGTCTTACATTTTACATACAAGGTCCCTTTTCAGGGCTCCACTAGAGAAAAACATATTTATATAATACCATTGCAAATATGTAACTGATTTAAGGGCTATATTGGAGAAAAAGGCTGAATTGTATAATCACCTGGCAGACCATGCTGGTGACTCCCAGCTTGCCGGTCGATTTCTGGTTGACTTCAAGGAGAAGAAGCAGTCGGATCCTCCAAAACGTGACATTATACAAGTAGAAGAAAATCAGAATGATGATGATAGTGACTGGTAAATAATCACCTTTATTCTAAGAGAACTCTTATACCATTTAATGCAATGAAGTGTCCACTTATATAGGAGAATTTTTATTTAGACAATCTGTGCCTTGTATCTTCGGACCGTTACTGCTGTGTGTACTGTCTAATTCTCATATATATGGACAAAAAATATGAAGGTTCTATAGATATCTATGCTGTCAGTGTAAGAGCTTACTAGAGATTGATTTGTATTTGAAAAATAGTCATATCTGCAATAGTATCTAGATACTTATGGGTTTTAGTGATCATATAACATTGGATGGTGGACATGGCAGCCTTAATTAATTCCTTACAATGAATTTGGCATTTTCAGGGTGGAATTTTCAGATTGTTTGGGTCGCACACGTAAATGTCTTAAGTCTGATTTAGAATTATACAAAAAGAGGGATAAGGAACTAATGGAACTCATGGGTAAAGTAGAAAATACATCAGAAGAAGCGGTAAGTATTGTTCTATAGTAGTACAATATATCATAGAATGTATAGTAGTAAGAAAAGTTTATAGTATATGATGTAAGTGATGTGTTTGTGATATTAAGAAATTTCTTGTTTTTTATATATGTCCTTAAGTAAAGGACCACAAGAAGCAATACTTGAATAATTCTGTTTGTATTCTGGAAGGCAATAAGCCGTTGGCTTCGATAATTGTTATTTGATAAAAGCAACATTATGTTTAATTCCCGAATCCAATTAATATGTAAGATACCAGTTCTACAGTGAGAAGGGTTGCTACAAGTATGAAGTCACTTTATAACTATGAAACCTTTGACACCACCTTGAGATAAATAACGTAAACGTAACATCACGCCTATAATCCCTGGAGAGGTAGGCAGAGGAATCTAGAACACTCTCATGTATCATCAGATACATTTATGTCCCACTATGAAGTAGGTGGTGAGCCTATTGCCATACACTGGGCACATTTCCAGACTCCGAGCTACTACTAGAAAATCTAAATTAGAAAAATTTTGAAATGCCCAACTCGGGAATTGAACCTGGGACTTCCTGATCGGCAGTCACACTTGCAACCAACACAACCAACAAGATAGTCAATACATTATATGAAATACAATACAAATGAAATACATTATGATTATGATAGCATCTAGTGCCCCCAACAATCTAGATTTTATTCTACTCAGCTCACATTTTGTTTTTTATATATTTGTATGACATAGATATAAATGTATATTTCAGAAAATAGAGAACACACTGTTGGTGCAGAAGACGAAGGACTATTTACAGTCGTTGCGTAATAAATGGGAAGACAAGGAGAGAGAGCTGCTCGCCAAGGATGGCGATATTCATTATCAAGATTTGCTTTTTGATGGTATGTGTCGGATTCAAATTTTCATTTCTGTATATATTCTAAACGGATGGCAAATTCTTATACATTTAGTATAGGGATTTA
>DWTO01004374.1:0-11612 GCA_018244755.1 Jemadia pseudognetus
GTTGGCATGTTAGTTATTTAACTTACGGCCAGGTTGTTAAATAAAGGGCTCTTTCGAAACTCACTCGCACTCGTTTGTTTTATTGAAGCCCGAAATACAACGCGTATACAACGTGTATACTTGCGTATACAAATATGAGCGTAAACTGCGAAGTAAACGTACATATCTGAAGAGCTCTAGGGCGTCTGAAGTCTACCAATCCATACTGGGCCATCGTGGCATATTATGAGACAATCTAAGAAGAGACCAATAGTGGAACGACAAAAGGGTTGGAAATAACTTTTATAAATAAAATTTCAATAACAATTATGCAAAGATCTACCTCCCCGCTTCACGTTGGTTTTGTAAATTTTCTTCGACAACACTGAAATGGTAGACGACGAAGTAAATTTGAACTAAGTAATACCCATTATAATAAAAAATATTAGGTTTACAAGAGGAAAATTTGTTACAACTTACATTTATATTTGCTTTTCCTTACCCCGCTGTTGACGGTCACTATTTGTCCTAAGACATTAAATAAAGACATGATTTAATATTAAGCTCATAGTAAATGCTTTAACTTTTTATGTTATAATTAATGGTTCCTTTTCTCTTTCTTCATTTAAAAGGATTTATTACATCACGCGAATACCTTGGCCAAGCTCTTGATGAAATTATTATACGCCAAGAGTAGCTGATGACCGAAGAACTTAAAAATATCCTTATAATCCAAAAAACGGTGATCAAGATAGTTGCTTTTTGTGTTATGTGTGTGTGAATCAATTCTACACTTATAATATGGTGGGCTCTGCAATTTACGCTACTGACCTGACGCGCCTCTACCACATTCATAGCTCTTCATGCGCACTGGTTTCGACAACCACTGACCGAGGCAGTTTGTGACTTGTTTGTAGTTTTTATATATATACCTTTTGTATCTTTTCTTACCTCATACATATGTACATACAACAATTGTACCTCTAAGAACCATCGGCGCACCCTCCGTCGTAGTTTCTTCTGTAACATTACTAGCAACTGCAAAAAGAGGAAACGACACATGTATGTAATTCGTGTGCTCTTCTACACTAATGCAATGTATTACATCATAGTAAATAAACGGTGAAAAAACATTTGTTCTCTAAGGCTTGTGCAGTCTGCCAACCCGCACTTGGACAGCGTGGCAGATTATGGGTTTAACCCTATCACTCTGAGCAGAAACTCGTCAGGGGAACGATAAAAGGTCAAAATAATGGTAATGTCAAATATGGTAATATGTACCATCGCCACTCAAAGCCAACGCTTGAAGAGCATCCAGAGCTGGTATATCATTATCTGGAACAAAAAATTATAGTTTGTTAGTGTATTTCCGTTGTATATTTAAATTTTGCTGCTATTGAGTATTATTTAAAATTTTAGTATCAAAATTTAATTTTTCTCTTGTATTGTGTTTTTTAAAACTTCTGTTATCATATCTTACTGATTGACCAGTTACTCCAGTGGTTAGTGAACCTGGCTGCTGAGCAGGGGGATGTGGATTCGATTACCACCCAGAATAAATATCTCTAGGTTACCATGACAACATATCGTGATGATAAATTTTTGATCAATGTCCGTGTGTAGAGATGTCAGAAATTATTATTATTATTTTTTATAATGATCGTGTATATTGTGAATGATTTTAGTAGGTATGTCATAAAAGCACGTTCAAAATGTCACATTAATGTATTCTGCAATTCGTCACTTTCTGTACATGTTCTGTACATATCACTCATAGCAACTGCAA
Source organism: Jemadia pseudognetus (assembly GCA_018244755.1). NCBI lineage: Eukaryota > Metazoa > Arthropoda > Insecta > Lepidoptera > Hesperiidae > Jemadia > Jemadia pseudognetus. Next base: position 1,766 of record DWTO01004374.1, read on the forward strand.
CAATATCCACGTTGTATATGATACATAATGATGCAACATTTAGTGCTTCCATCATAGACACTAATTGTGGTTATTGATATGCCCTACTCTTGTGCGATGACTTCCGTTGTGACCACTTCGACACCGAAGATAATAATATTCAACATTATGTATAACTTACATACCTACATAGGTATATTCTTACAAATATTTGAATGTATTAGTGACTTAGCAGTAGTCAAAAATCGACCGTAACTAATTTTATAAATTAGTTTTTATATTATGCATTATAGTCCGTAGCACTGATAGCCTTGTGGCAATTCAGCTTTCCAATACATGATCCTGGATTCAAATTCTTGTGCGCGATCTGAGTTTAAAATGTTTAATACCACTTGCTGTAACTGTTAAAGGAAACCTTGTGAAAACATCATCACTTCAGAGATCTCTTTTAAGGTATGTAAGTCGTGTGATGTCTGCCAATTCACATTTGGTCAGCACTAGAGTATATTAACTATATTCATATAAGAGGCGACTTGTGTTCAACAGTCAATCAATAAAAGATTTGATGATAATGACGATGTATGTAACTGAGATTTTTAAGAAGCATCAACGATTATAAAATTATTTTGTATATTGTCTAGTTTACCTTGGAGTTTAACAAAGCGTTTCGAAGTCTTGACTGTAAAATAAACAAAAAAATATATAGTTAATTATGTGTATACATACATATAAATACGGACCTATAAAAGTTTCAAAATGTGATTGAGTCAAATAAACACTTACAAAATGCTTCAAAAAGCCTATCTGCTAGGTCCTGGGCATTTTTCGCACCACTGACAATCCCTTTGCCGACTATAAATGGTAAAATATTATAATCAAAAATTACCCTAGGTAATAAAAATTTTAAGGTTTAATGTTCCATTTTCAACATTACTTACGGCCTGGTTCTTCCACTGTTAAAAACATGAAAAAAAAACTGTCTTGTAATTTAAGTATATAATGGATATACGACACTAAATGTGAACATAATTATATAAATGTTAATTTTGTACTCCTTCATATTATTATGTTTATTAGTGTAGATAGTGTGAGAAGCTGTCGTCTGCGATGCCCAACTCGCATGCCACGCGTGAGTATTATGGAGATAACCCTCAAAGGGATACCTATGGCCAGCTGTGGACTGCCATACGTTGATGATGAGGGTGTTTATTATTGTGCATTTCAAATATTATTATATCATGTATTACATTTTTTACTTCACAAACCCCATACGTATTCCGCTTGCGGACAAAAACGACTTTAAACCAATCGTTTAAAAAACTTTAAAACATCATCATGAATTTTACTATATTATTTTTATTCTTGAATTATATTACGTACGATGCCCACACCGTGTTACCTTTGTTACCTTTACCTACTCTTTTACTTTTACCTACCTTTACCTACCTTGTGTTACCTTACCTATCTTTACCTACTTAGTGTTACCTTTGTTTATCAACTTCTCCGTTAACGGCAACAAATCCCCCGGTGACAGAAAATCTCCTGGAACATAATTGTTTGTTACCGTTATCTTTAGTACACACATATGTTACACGCAGCAAAGCAATATTAATAATAGTCTCACCTGTTGCAATCGGTACGTCTATTACTACAACACAAAAAACAATAAGTTATGTAAGTTAATTCGAAATGACCTTACAATTCAATTGATTTTAAGTGAGCGTCGGCTGGAACAGTTCTGTCCGAATATGCTTCCTATCGCACATGTATGTGATTGTGCTATCTAAAATTATTTTAATTATTTAATAATGTAATTTAATTAATGTAAACAAATCATTGCAAATGACTAAGCTCAGCCGTGGCATGTTTTTTCTGCATTCGCGGTGGCAATCACTGTGGTGGGAAAACTCTGATTGTTCCAAACAATGATTTTATTCGTTACTGTCACTGCACATATACGTATTTGTATTTCTATTTAGTTATTTTAAATACCAAAAGATTTATACGCTGTTATATATATAAAAAAGCAATTTTCCTTTTTATATTTTACATTAACGTTCAAATTGTTACAAACTGTATAATCTTAGTCATCTTTCGAATAGTAGCTCGGAATATGGATTTGTATCCGGGGTATCGCAATAGGTTCACCACCTATTCTATAATGGGACGTACACGTGACTAGTGAAACGTGGCAGTGTAGGTACTACACTCCCCTGCCTCCCTCTTCGAGGTTTAGAGGCGTGATGTTACGTTAACAAATCTTATAAACAGCGGTCCTAATTCCAGCTATGTAGAAATTTTCTTCCAAGTTATTTGTAAGATAATATTTTGAAGAGCTTTATTGAAGAGAAAACTAAACAGATCTTCGTTGGCACGATAAACTTGAGTTTCTCTATCAAATGCAAGCAAACTTTACAGCTTTTAACGCTTACCCTATTTATCTTACGGATAACAAACCTTTTCGAAAATATTTGAAGCTGTATAATTATTAAACGCAATGGACTTATTTTCAACATTGAGTTTATTACCATTCGTATGTGGCTGAGCATAGTTGAATATCTTAGTAATAAATATATATCATAATTAATTAATCACTATTAACTAATAACAATACTAAGTAAATTAATTATTTCGAGGCATTTAACGTAGAACGCAAATTCGTATGATTTTTTATTTTAAATTTTCATATAAATATTCATTATTAAATTTTTGGATCTCAATTTTTACGATGCATTCGCTACTGAGAAAGTGAGCTCAAATAAATGCAGTCAATTTGATTTTAAATACTTTTTATCATGATAAAATTTACTCACAGAGGTGAAAGGCGTATTAATGTCTTAATATGTTTTCACAATAAAATTAATGGAAAGAAACGAAATACGTCAGTATTCCTTAAAAGCGCAAACAACTTTAATGGGTACTTACTTGATTGAGGAGATAAATCGACACACCGTGTGAAAACCTGTGTGTTGGTATAATTAACAATTAATTTAAATAATGTATTTATTATTAAATGTCAATATACTTATAATATTATGACGCTATGTCCCTTAAGAGGTGGGCAGAGAATGCTAAGTGTCATAAATTATTTATGTTTAATAAACCTGACGTCCTTCTGTGTTAATATTATATCAATCACTTCATAGACAATAGTAAAATGAAATTTTATTGTAATAAATTAATTAAAAATATATATTTTGGATTTCAACAAGATTTGTAATGAACTTACGGATATTAATACTAGGAGTAAAAAATAATTGGATTTTTTTAATCTTTCCATTGCAGTCAGAAGTTATAAGGCTCTTTAAATTAAAAAATACACTACACAAGAAAATTTTATTGTGCAGTTCAATCAAAATGCAACAACCGTGCAATTATGTTATTTCACTATGAAACATTAATGTTGCCAGTTAAAAAACATTTTCTACAACAATAAAGACTCAATCAGTATTTATTTCGTAACTAAATCGAACACTGCACAGAACTATTTACATTTGCAAAGCTACTATATATAATCACATATATAGAGATATAAATACACAGTAATTGGTAAACTAGATAGCGTCCGTTCGCTAGCGTTTTCCTCCTACCTATGTCGGCTATTAAATTAAGGGGTAGGAATTGCCGTGATTAAGTTTGAGGGGTAGCGAAGCTACTGTAATTAGGGACATAGATTAAATTTCCGCGTGGCGACACTGCGTGATCAAAATAAGTATGGGGGATTTCTCTAGTAGTGTTTTTTCTACAGTGACAAATTACCATGATAACACACATAACATCACGATTGTATTTTCTCTAAGGTATTGGCAGATACATGTAGTACACGTGTTTTGTTATATAAAGTAGTGCATTTCAACAGTTTCATTTAATCTATGAGACACATTAACAGTTCAGGTTTACAAGATATATTTAACAAAGTTTGAATTTTAACTTGGTACAGAAATATCCCCTAGACACTTTGTGACTTGTAAATTGTGGCGTCGCTACAGAAACACGGAGCGAAATGCTAATACGTTGAACGTAACTAAATATTCCCGCATATTCCCACATATTCTCGCATATTCCCACATGTTCCCACCTTGCGCCGCGGCGGGCACCGGGAGCGCCCAGCGCCGTGATTAGATAAACAGGATACCTTAGGCGCTTTGCGTAACACGTGTTGGTATATTTGACAATCCTACGACGGCGTTCATTTCATATGATGCCGCTAGGGTGGGGTAATATTGCGTCTATATTCTGTTTTCGTTAGGTAGGCATGTGATTTACTGAAAATAAAATAATTCATATTACTCATGCTACTCCATGGGACATGTAATATAACAAGTGAAACTTTGGAGTACTAGGCTCTTTTGCCTACCCTTTAGGGGAAATCTTCGGGGAAAATATGAAATAAATATTTTACGCATACACGGCCATCTGATTCCCAACTAGCACAGCCTCTGCTATGCTAACCAGACGGTTATTGAACTACATAATGTACTTTCAGCATATACTTATTTTATGTAATTTTTATTTTACATAAATTTATATTTATTAATATTTAAAAAATTGTATCTAATAATATTTTTCGAAATTGTTCGATTGCAACCCGTAAAAATTGAATGCGAAAATTTCCTAAAAAAAATTCAATCAATTGATCACAGTATATTTTAATAGTATAATCTATTTGGTTAATAATGTCGTGTAACTTAAGTAATCTCAACAAACTTCATAATGCCTGTACGAATTTATTGCATTTTCTATATTATATTATATGCATACTTGCTCTACCATTTTAGGTTTTTTAAACATTTTAATATTATCACGCCATGTTGCTTATAGGGTAGGCAGAAAGCAAAGATTTCCAAATCTCTCTATCCTTATAGACGTGATATGCTTCTACTCTATAAATATATTGCAAGAATTATTCTATCTGTCTGCATGCACAAGGTACAGTCTGAACGCCCGGAAATGTCTTAAGCCAGAAGAAATTAACGATCGATACAGAGTTGGCGGAGTCTCAGAATGTCTCAGATATTCTCAGCCTTTATAATTAAGGGACAGAGGCGGGCAAAATGGAAACGACTTTGCGCTGATCCTATTTAAGGCGAGGTATTTGCATCAATGTTTAGATTAATTTAATTATAGAGATGTCTCCTTGCGATCTGGTATTGTGTTGTGGGCTTTGGTATTATTCTTTAAAAATAACAACACTACAGCCCACAATCTTATCAAAATTTATTTTTATTAAAATAAAGATGATATATAAAATATATTTAGACAATAGAAATACGTACAATAGGCTGACCCCTCGATCTATGGGACATATAACATAACTGGTGAAACGTAGGAGTACCACACTCCTTTGCTCACCGCTTCGGAAAAATAAAGGCGTGATGTTAGTTTACATTACAAAAATATCTAACAAATACTAGTACTGGCTGGTTGAGTTAGAATGAGCTTCTTTTTGAGATAATTCCCGAACGCTTGGACATGGGATTGTTCAAGAAAGGCGTGAAGAAAGCTCTCCTTCAAAACCGGCAAAGATTTGCCAAATCCTCTGGTGTTGCACATGTCCATAGGCGAGGGTGGCCGATTACCATTAGGTGGCCCGTCTGCCTCTTTGCTAGGTTTAATTTATAAAAATAAATCTCCTAAAGCGAACAGCTTGTACGAGAAGTATAATATGCGTATAGGAATCCCGTCACATGTGTAGAGATGAATATATTAGTATTTGTCGCTTCGTGCACTCTGCCCACTTCATAAGCGTGAGGTCAATATAACAATAACATCACATCGAACACCCTCGCATAGAACTGTGAAACATTTGTTTGTTTGTGAAACATTTTAATGCTAGTGCATTAAAATGTTTCAATGGTTTTTTTTTTCAATCGTAACTCGAACACCTGATCACAGGAATGTACGTAAACATAAATAAACAAATCCAGACAACAAAAAACGGTGTAGTTTATTCCGAATTCCCCCATATGCAAATTTAAATAGGCGGCAACCCTCTGTACCCCGCTCATGCGACTTTGCGTGAGAGTTTATTAAAATTACCTCAACCTGTGGTCCTTCGTATTAATAAACGTAAGTAACCTGTATTACCTTTAATTACACTATTAGGTAATTTTCGCTTGTTTTTTTATCTCTTGTATGTATTGCGTTATATTTATTATTATATCATTATACTTGTTTCTTGTGGGTTAGATAGAGAGTATCAAATGCGAAATGTCTTCATCAGTACAAACCTGATGTGTTACTTTGGATTCGTCCATGCTTCGTTTACATTTTTATTGTTTACTAGCTGTGGTCGCGACTTCGTCCGCGTTGGGATTCTAAAATGCAAGTAGCTCAAGTTACTCCTTATTACATCAGCTATCTGCGAGTGAAAGGCCTGTCAAAATCGGTACAGCCACTCCAGATATTAGCCGGAATAAACAGACAAACAGACAAAAATTGTAAAAAATATTATTTTGGTATCCGTACTGTGTATACACACATATGCATTTAATAAAAAGCGGTTATGTTAATATTACAAACAGGTACTCCAATTTTATTTACCTGTATACATTTATTCAAACGACAATCATCTTGTTGTTATTCGCAAATCAAATTTATAATCATTACGAAACAGCTGCTTTTGGCATTGCTCCGGTGATTGATGACAGTGTGACGTCACTCGCAGGAGCCATAAATTGACGTAATTGACGCTCTACGTCTTCTTAACTAACAATACATTGAGTGCCGTTACTAAATGGTCGATGATGACGCTTTGTTAGTGAGTTATCAGGAGACATTGTGACGTCACCGGTGTTAGCGTAACTTCACGCCTATGCCTCGCTGAAGTGGTAAGCAGAGGAGTGCTGTCTGGTGTTATGAATATTGATTTTTCTTGTTAGTAGAAGTAGTATTATTCTGCTTATTGTACAAATATCATGACTTAAATGCTGTTTCACGAGTACAGTTAGCGAACAACGCTTTCCGTATGCATCAATGTAAATTGTGACATATCGATAAATAAATAGTGGAGTTGATAAGCGCCGCTCATAGCGTATGAGTAAACCGTTTGACATAGAATCGTGGCACCGCGGCACCGAGTGGCCGCGCGGTGAAAGGTTGGCGCGCGATGACCCGCAACAGATACTCGCCCGCTCGGGCCGATAACGAAGCTTGTTCCATTGTAAACGCCGGTTTCGCCACTTAGCGCACTCTCACCGCATAGAAAGATGCTAACGCTGTACAAATCACTAACGAGTTTCGTAAAGAATGCATCGCTAGCCCGATCTGGATATCACTGTTGTTGTATTGTGAAAATGCTCGGCACAAACCGATGCGGTTCCGCTCGACGCTTTCAAATTATATTTGTTCACGGCGTGTGTTTTGTTATTTCTTTGCGGTGTGTAATTTTAGTGTTGATCACTTTGTTTAGTGTGATATAATATTTGAATTGTTAATGTGTCATGTGTTAAAACATAATGACACATATATATTTCAAATATATGGTGTGTATGTTATATGCGTATCTTACTCGTATGTTCATGTTGGAATCACGGCAGTGATAACTTAGTAAAGTTTAGTTTAGTAGGTTTAGAATCCAGTCTCACTCTCGCACGTGGTTACATATGAATCGACCTAACTTACTCGTACGTACGCTTTTTCGGGGATCGCCTGATTAGTCTCCAAACTAGTCGGGCCAATCCAAAAAAACATACACGAAAATTATTTCAATTTATAAATTAAATATCTCTCACTGTGAAGTAACGGGACACATTGCGAAGCAACCGTAGCATATTTGCGACGTATATCTCATAATTTTCAATAATGTTCACTAAGTCGTGTGAAAACTGCTAGACCGTATTCGGTCACGGTGGCAAACTATGGTCCTAAACTTTCACGATCTTTCAGGAGTCCCGTGTCCAATGGTGGAACGATAAAAGTACTGAAAATGACGAAGATTTCGAAGTCACTGTCATTGAGGCGAAATTCATTCGATGAAATGTAAGCTACACACATACAAACATCGCACACATACAATATCTACTCTTTATCATTACACAATAAAATACATCTCGAAAGAATACAGAAAAGCAACATAATACGAACGTGACGCACTGTGCACTTTTTGTCAAATGTGAGAAAGAGCGTGACTGATACCTTGACACATAGAGAGGTCGAAAAGTAAACGCAGTTTGAAATTTGTCGAATATCTACGCTACCGCCCGCGTCACATAATTTTACACAGCCGATAGCAATCCGAGCCGCCGTCTAGACGCGACAGACGCGCTAGACCGGTCTCACAACCGTTACAGCAAACGCTAGACTCGACGCGTCTTCTCGCCGATCTGTGTACCGACAGATCCGGCTTAAGAATGAAGAATGTTGATGATAATGCGACTAAGGTATGATTCTCGATCGAAGTTGGGTGTCGAGAGCGATGTGTCGGCCTCGTACGGGCGCTGGAGCTCCGACGACAGCGTGAGTGTCTACGATGACAGTCAGAGCAGGGCAATGTAGGTACAGAGACATGAAGTACTTGCATCTAACAATAGGGAAAAGTTAAATGTTATTTGCGAAGGTCAGCGTTACATCGAGTTAATACTCGCTAGATAATTTTAAAAAGTATACTGAACTGAATTAATTAGGTAATATATACAGAAGGAGCGATAAAAATTGTCACCGCTAATATTTTGAAGATCCTAATTCGTTTTCCTAGTACCTAGAGAGTTTGTTTAGTTTGAAATAAGGTAACCACATGTGGACGTATCACAATATATTTATTTATTATTCGTACAGGTTTCTGATTGCATTCAAGGTTTCTCATTTCGTTATGTGTCTATGGATACACAATCTTTTACATTCGATTTAAACAAAAATCGTTAACTTCCATTAGATTCTGCAATCTGATTCTCGATTCAGAGTCGATGTGTCATTGATGCTAATAAGATCTAGTTACGATTTGCTTTGAAAGTATAATCTTATCAGTGTCGTAATAGATTAGGTACTATTAACAGATTGGTATGCTGCTTGCTTTCGTACGTATACACTTAAACGGCGTTAAAGAGTAACTAAAATATACATTACCTTTTTTAAGGTCGTCACCGATGAAATTATAACGCATAGCAAGGCATATTACAATATATTTCCGCTAGATATTACGTTACGTCATCAAAACTTGTGAATATACTCGCATATAGTAAAACACATATCGGAATTGTAAGTCATTATCCAGATAATGCCCGCATAAAAATATATTACATATAACATAGCTATTGTCCGTGGTAACTTACTATATATTAACATAAAATCACTCCTGTAATCCGCGAAGAAATGGGCAGAGGAGTAAACTTTCATGTTTCGCTAGTTAGGTCTACGTCCCTAACGCCTAAACTGAACGGACACGTTGCTAGTGCCATGACTTACTAAGTTTACGTCACGTGTCTAAGTAAAGCTAACTGAATTCATTAGATCATTCTCGTTGCGTATGTTGGCCCTTACGCCGACACTGCATTCCTACACACAGACGTGTATGTAATCTTTATATACTTAAATTTATATAGATAGAAACTATTCCATTTGAAGTTATATTTAGACCAACCCGCCATGTGCCTTACAGGGTAGGCAGAGAGCGTCGCTTGGGGAATACCCCTTTATTAAATTATTGATTATTAAAGATTATTAAAGATCTGATTATTAAAGATCGGGGGTGCGTCTTTTAAATTAGTCACTTTCTTGCTACATAATAATTTTCATGTATAACATACCGCTTAGATTACCACACTTCTGTGTCTACCGTTTCCGGTGAATAAAGGCGTGATGTTACGTAGCATTATTAACAGTGGAAACTCTAATAAACGTGCGGGAGGAGTTCAAAATTGCGTAATGTTAA
>DWTO01004375.1:0-11611 GCA_018244755.1 Jemadia pseudognetus
ATTTGAATACTACAAGCAAATTAGTATACTATGTATTGTCATTCCATATTAATGTTAAATAAACGAAAGCAACAAATATCAGTCTAGGTTTGTATTATTAAACCAAATAATTTTCTAGTATATTGACTCCCTTCGTATTTAGCACTTTGTGTTACATGTAAGAACTTTTTAATTACAGCATAATATTATAAAACAATTTTACGTTATATCAAGTGTCACTTGAAACAACATTATACCTGTTTCTGTTACTCTCGCAGAGACATGTCCTAAGCTATTCGTGTTTTCCTTTCATCGATGACATATGCGATGGTTACTTAGGGCCCGGCTGGGTGGACAGCACAGACAGCGCACAAAGCAGCGGTCAACCGGGGAAGGGTTGGCCTCATCAATCAATCTCGCGTTGCGTAACAGAGCAGCGTTGCGGGACCATTCGACCGTCCGTTTGACAGACCACTGATACGTTTGAGGTTTTTATCATAAGACGTTTGACTTATGATAAAAGCCTCTCTCGCGCCAGTCATTTTGTTACCATTGCGACACATTTGGCTTACATTCCCTTTTCTAGAAGGCTCGCAGTCGTTTTTCTGATTGAAATAGATATATAAAAACACATATTACTTAAATATACGTATCTATATACATATATAGATACGTATATATGCACATGCATATACGCATATTTAACAAATGTTGACATTTTTGTTTTTATAGTAAGAAAAGCTTTAACTTGAGATTTGTACATAATACATGCAGGATAATACTTTATTTATTACTTATTACACTTAGTGCATTTGGCTAGCGAGCAGACCACGGTCTTAACCCTCTCATCCTGAGAGGAGAGTCGTGTTCCAACACTGGAAACATAAAGGGGTCGGAAAAAAAATATTATACTCGCTTCAAATAAGGAACAGTGAAATGTGTAACGGTTATATCTTTATTTATATACACGCACGTTTACGCAAACATATGTGTACGTCAAGTTTTATCTGTGTGATGAACGGCCACATATTTCGACTCGCTGGGCGCACCACGAGAGCACTATAAAATATTGTAATTCGGTTTTTCGTTTCGCTGACACGTAACGGAATCAGTTGTAAGTTATTTATATTGCAAATCATAGTTAAGTATATTGTTACTTCGATTACTAAGGTGCCTTATCATTATCATCTTCATCAACTTGTCAACGTTCATTGGTGAGACGCTAACTATAGATCACCCCTGAGTGTTTTTGCCCATCATCCCCACTCCGATCCCACATCCCCCATGCTGGGGATGCGGGGTGGAGATTTCAGAGCACGCCTTCATTCGTCGCCAATATTGCTGCCCATCGGTGGTCAAGGCGTGTAGCCGTGCCTAGACAGGCTGCGCCATACTGCGATCAGCCAACCAGTCAACATCTAGGGTGTGTATATTAATTAATGTCATTTTTCTTTACAAAATATGGACGCCCGTCAGGTCTGTTAGGATAATGATATTGGGCCGCTATGTTCTCTGCCTACCCCGTAAAGAACCTGGGTTGACGGTATGACAATAACTTCATAGAACTTCGACCATTTATTTGTTATTACTTCTTGTCTGTAATCTCACTAGAAAATATACTACAGTCAAATTTTAAACCTTGTTAACTATTAACCCACATTTTGTCGCTTATATACATATGTACATATTTAAAATTACCATATACTTGTCTATCTAACAACTCTATATTATGTAAGCAAAAACGCATCAGTATAAATCTGAAAGGATACTCAATTCTTACGACTTAACTATGTAAATTCGAATAGGCTGGTGTCGCATAGAACAGCAATGGCGTAGCCTATAGGTATATTCTAGCTACTGATAATAGGAAGACTTATTAGAAATAGCCGATATTAGTGACAATTATATATGTCACATGTAAGCAATAGCTTACAATGCTAACATGGGTCTTTAAGATGGATATTATCCGGCACGTTAGTCTAGAGGTGAGTGAATCTGACCGTTGAGGCCGGAATCGTGGTTTCGATTCCCATCCAGAACAAAATCTTATCATTTCATATGAGTGATAAATGAATATTTTCGGTGCTTAGGGGTAAACAAGTATCTCTACGAATAAATATTAAAACGTAAACATGTAGTTTATCAGCCTACGCTAGGATAATTAGCCGCATGTGGAGAATTCCGGAAATATTATATTATTATAACTTTAACGGAGAAAACCTCAGTAAATTGTTCTTAGATTTCTCCTCATTGTTCTCTAAGGCGAAAGAAGTTTACCAATCCGTGCTTCGCCAAGTTGACAGACTACTCGTATAGTCTTAAATCTTCCCGCCACGAGACGCCCTAATGAAACAATAAACTGGTTATTGCTAATGAGCGCAGGAACCTATGTATATGTTTGTATGTGTCCCTATTATAAAGTACTGATATAAACTGAAGTAAAAAAAATTAAGGTAAATATAACAGGAAATAAATTAAAAATGTCTGTGTTTAAATATTTCCATGGGCTCCGTGGATCACGTCATAGAAATGATGGATAGAGACTCTCTTCGCATCACATGCAGCCCTTGCGTTGGGATATATTGCCCTTACCTTTTCCTCCTTAGGTTTGTACTCAAAAATATGAACATTACAAACGCAATGTTAAATATACTTCGGTAGTCCTCCATATAAAGAGTTAATAAAAAGGTATATACTTGATTTGTTTCTGTTTTTTTACCGAACACGGAAACGGATGTTCATTTAAACCTTACATGTACAGGCCATTTGGGTATAGACAAATAAGATTAGTTAATTAAAAAAGATACTAAGATTTAAAAGCGGAAAAATCGTTTCAGTCGGCACTGTATTTAGTTAACATTCAGAGACAAAAATATTTACAATTACCATAGGTATAGCGTAGATCTCATAATTGTATTTTTTTCTCAAAAGTAACATCGACTTTTATGACCACTGAAATAAAAACCGACGAAAAAAAACAGAGAGCATGCGCAATACTCCAGGTTGATTAAAATATCCAGATACACGGTTTTTTGTATTTAAATTTGATACCCTAAATAAACCCTTTTGCAAAAAAAAGCGGCCGGTTTTTGATTTTTGCTCCGTTCGAATGAAGGTATTTTTCAGTTGAATATGTTACTGGCGCGTTAGAAAAATGTTGTGGCGTTTCGAACAATTTTGTTCTAATTTTGAAAGTAAGCTCCGAATGTAATTACGGTGCGCTTCTTTATTATGATATAAACATAGTGCAGTTAAAGGTTAACTCCAAATCACTATTAGCAATTTATTACTATTTAGTAACGGTATTTACCGTCATATCCTTGACGTTATTATCTTCATATAATCATTTTGTAGATCATGTTCATAGAATCAGTTTAGGTAGGTTCTTATCAGTATTTCATTCTCAGAGGTCAAATTTCACTTAACTTAGAAGCTCAGCAACTGAAATTTTACTCAGCGTTACAGAGGACTTGTCAGCGATATCCCGAAACCAGTTCCATTAATAAAACACAACGTTTTGAAAGAAAACCAAGCCGAATCACGAGATGATTATTAAGACAAAAACTAATTAATCGGAAGCTGGTATAAGCAGTCTTTAGAACTTATAACTTTAAAAACACAATATATTTTTCGTTGCCAAAATACGAAGTCCCTAGAAATTAGTAATTCGTAAAAATTAATAAATAATTTCTAAGAGTTTGAAGGTCAAAGTTACTTAAGATAGCAAATTTATTTGCAAAACAGTGTTCATCTTTTAAATACGTATAAAATTCACATTTACCAATATTTTTGCTGTTATACTTTTGGTAAGTCCTTCACAAACTTCTTAAAAAACTAGTTCTGAATCAATTCAAAAAGTTTTACTTCAACAATATATTTGTATTAAAATGTTTCATAAATGAATAATAATTTGACGACCAATGGCTTTTAAATTGACTCCTTTATAATATTATCTTACAAAAAATGCAATAATGGGACAGTCAAAAGTTTCCAAAACCGGGAGGCATACATGTACCTATATGGTGTTTAAAGTAGAAAAAGCCCAGCAAGTATACATATAACGATCGAGGTATTTGTCTCTCAGTAGTCTCAGCCAACCCCGTAAGAGACCTAACGTGAAGATATATATCGATTACTACAATAAAATGTTTTACACAGTATTCACAGTTAGAGCTAAGGTCGCGAACGTACATGGCGTTCAACAGTTTCATGTATCCTTATTTCATGTTTTCCTCTCTTCCGACTCGAACTGGCAAAGTTTGGCTTTAAAAATCTCAAGCGTCTTGCTTTATGTGGCACTTCTTGTGATATACGTTTTCCGGATTCCTTTGTCTCGGTAGTACTCGCCAATTAAACTTTGTGACACTTGGTTTGTTTAATTTTGTTCTGGAAATATATATTTCAAAATTCTTTATTGAAAGAATAAAAAAATCAAGCCATTTATCATTTCACAGAACTGGTCGCGAAACATTTTAAGATTTGGCTTCGCATTTTGTTTGTCTACGTTTGGTTCCGATCATGCGTCTCTGATTAGGTATGCAAAGTTTTCTGGATTTCTAAGACCAAAATCACTCATTTCAACGCTGTAAGAAGTTGTAAGGAAATCTCGCACGTCTAAGTATTCACCATGACGTTCTTAGGGTTAATAAGTCTGCCAATTTAGGATTTGCCAGCTTTGTTGCTTTATTTTTATTCGGAGGAGAATCTAACGTATATGACATTCAACAATTAAAAGTAGAACCATCTGCAGGTCTGAAAAATGTAACCTAAGAAATGTTCGGTATACATGCAATTACCTCAATAATCAATTTTTCCCATGTGTTGTCAAACATTACATCTAGTTTAGTTGTCTTTAGCGATGCACGATGTAATTTTAAAGTATACCAAAATCTTAGAACAGATTTTATTCCTAATTTTCTGTAAGAATATGTAACTCCTTAATGTGGAAATTAATTTCATTCAAATATACATGTTTAGGATTTTAAATTCGTATCTGTTGGCCCCCTGCAAATTTCCAGCACGCTGTGTTGGTTGCATTATTATATGAAAGTCGAGGATTACTTTGACATACAGTATACAAATTCAAATATACAGTAAAATAGATGTAGAACTCCTATATTAAATGTGCGAAAATTTTATTTTCTTTTTATCTCCATTCTCTATTAAAACAGCTTACGGACCATACAAAACCACAACACAAAAATACAAAGTACAAACAAAAATGAACGATGCCTTCTAAAGTATTCTAACAGTAGACATAAATGTCTTTTAAAAAACAGACTAAAATGTACAATGGCATATTCAAAATTCGGGTGCGAATAAGCCAAGAAAGGGAGAACTGCGATTCAGGCATAGAACAGAATAAATGAAACGAGACAATGCAACACAATACGATTGCAGTGAAAAGACGAGCGGTTCGTGTGTTCCACTTCGGAACAAGAGGAATGGGACGCAGGTGCGGAGACGTAACGTTGCTTTGTGATGTTGGATGGTTTGTTGACAACACGATTAAGTTTTCATTTCCCTTTTTGAATTGTTAACATTTTGTATATAAGATCACGATTTTTAATAACAAATCAGTCGCAATAGATTTTAATACCGCATAATCACTATTCACTCGTACAAATTCTTTTTGAGCGCTGTCAATGTTACCCTTACATTGGATTTACTAGAAAATAACGGAAACGTACAAAATTCTATAATTTTGCGGTTATTGCTGAAAGCCATGTAGTGCGGACCCAAATAAATGGAAGGAGACATTGTGAAGCAATACAATTGCAGTGAAAGGACAAGCGGCCCGTGCGCTCCACTTCGTAACAAGAGAATCAGGGCGCAGGTGCGGAGTGTACTGTTGCTTTACAGTCGCACATTTGAGTTGACAGCACATTTGAATAGACAAGAGTTACAGTATATTGTAGCCTTTACCAAGTTTTTTGTCCATAATTAATCTAGGCACGTTTACGTGATGATGGAGTCCGTAGTTAATGAAACTGACGTATATAGGCACAGAATGATGCATGTGGAAAATCACCGCAGATCTAAGGATTCATATTTGACAATGGGTATTCCCTGCTTACCTGTTAGGGATGTGGTGGGATGATGTAACGGTTTACGATAGAATAATAATTTATTTAATAGCGGAGTATATTATAAAATATAGTTCATTAAACTATAAGTGTAATTAATTTTTTACTATCTTATTTTAAATGAAATATATTTATATTTCATTTGCTATAAATAGAGATACATAGAACCATAGGGAATTCTAAAATACTAGGATTATTTGTTTAAATGACAGAAAGATGGTGTATGTGATAGGGCGTTACTGTACCGCCCCCCCCCCTGCCTTACCTTCGTGTTGACAGCGTGCTTGTCTAAACCACAATTTGAATAGCTCTGTTTTAAATACTCGCGTTTGAACTACTGCTCAAACAGTGTTCAAACAGTGACTATATTTGGGTTTTATATAGCATGATGTACTTATTTGTTTCTTTAACGCAATTATCAATAATCATTAGGGCATCGGGTTTCTCATTTATCACATTAATAAATAAAAATAGTATTACATGGACAAGCATACAATTGGCTATAGTGTTTCGTTCCTTAGTTTTTCTTATAAAGTTACCTTCCTGTAGTGATATAAAGAGAAAAATACTACATACTAACATAACAAGACAAAGGACAAAGCGGAAATAAATGCGAGTAAAAACAAATAACAATATAGGCGTATACTTTCGTCTGAGTATACTTCCGTCAACCGGTCTAATGAAAGGCTTTATAATATTATTATTTTAGTTTTACTCCATACTCCCCGAAGTGGTAGGCAGAGGAGCGTAGTACACTAATATGATTTTCCTTTTAAATTCTGCGTCCCACCATAGTACAGGGGGTGAGTCTATTTCATAATCAAGATTGATTATCATGTAATAATATATAACATACTTTACTGACTCCTTGGTCTAGGTGGATGCAAGCGCGGTTGCTGGCAAAGTCCTGGGTTCCAATCCCGGCTCGCAAAAAGTGCTTTTAGATGTTTGTAACGTGAACTCGCCTGTAACATCAAGGAATTGGGTTTCGTGTCCGGTATATGGCAATAGGCGTTGGCTCACCCCTATTTCAGATAGGGATATTGGGCATAATCCTTCGAGAGAGGCTTATGTCCAGCAGTGGACTGCAATAAGCTGACAATAATGATGATGACGACATAAATTACCTCGCTAAAGCCCCGAAAGTTTGTTTTAACTTCAATTATACGGGTAAATGTAAGATAATTAATTCCTATGTTGTCTTTGGAAGTACATACCATTCAGGAGTACAGTCCGCGCTATATAAGTGTTCTGTAGTCATCATTTATCAGAATGTATTTTAGAATGAGTCAAATATATAAGTACATCTAACACCTATTCGACAGAACCTAGATGAATTATATCACATTTTGATATTTAATGTCTGCAAAGTATTAAATATAAATAATGCTTTTGAGATAGCAACCGAGAGAGAGAGAGAGAGAGATAAAAGGATTTCATTGTACCCTTACATTTTAAATAATTAAGTACTCAGACTATTTCCTTAAAAAATATTTGTAACGGTTTGCGTTTACGTATATTGGTAGCATCTTGAAATATTATATGTATAAAACACACTTATTTGGAAACACTTTAAAGAAAATTTAAAACAGCGCTTCAAACTTTTACGAGAACGTTACTTTAGAGTGAATTTTGTAGCGCGATCCCGTCGAGTTCAAATGTTTGAAAAACCAAAGTCTAGGACGAACTAAACCCAGTTATAATATCCGCAGAGCCAGGATTGTGTGTGGAGTTACCAGTGTGTAACTTCTCGAAGTTTCTGTAAAACATTTCAACCAAATTCTAAAATGTTATTCAAGACTGAAGTTTTAAATTTTTTACTACTGCTGATGAAATTAGTTTTGCCCGTACTTGGAATGTATACTTTTTATTTAAAAGCTTTTATTTATAATGTTTTATTTGAGTGTCGTTTTAAATTTTAAACTATAAGTAGAATGATTTTCCTAAACGGAACCTACGTTTGAAATTCGAAGTAACTTATCTGAAGTTGATAACATTAAGTTTATTACTTTGCTATATTTCATATGCTAACAATTACTGACATAGAACAAAAGTTACCTTCCAGGTCTGGCTTCTATTCCCGGTTGTTTGATAACTAAAATGTGGACTTAATTACATTTTGCATATGATCGTATACTCATGTATCTCTGATAAGTTCCATTTAAATACCTAATGTGACGTGCATACTCAGAATCTATTAAGAGGGCTCGATTAAACTTATTAGTGCATGTACTTGAGTCCAATATACGTTTAGGATCTGGGATGTTGCATAAATAGGGCTAAATTGGTATCCTCCCAAATTCCGCCACATACTAGCCGGCGACGTCCTTTGGGAACGGCGGAAGGGGCGAGCGGGGCAAAGTTTCAAACTTCGGAGTTAGCATTGTTGGTCTCGACCGCTACGATTCGCTACGAATTCACATCGAGATTAAATTGGACATAATTTTCGTGCTATCTGTGAATTGGATCGCAGACATCTGCGCATATGCATTTGGTACATGATTGCGAGCGGTTTTAAACTGTCCGACTTTCTGTTTCCAAAGTGCCCTCTCGAACTTTCGTTCGAGGCAACTAAAACTAATATCGATAAGGAAGTTACAGTTAGAGAAATATACATATGTATTGTACTTAATATAAAAGGGTCACTAAATACATATGTTATATACATATTAAATAAAAGAGAAATTACATATGAAACTAAGAATAATTACTGGTGATGATTAAATATATTTACAATTTTAACACTCGCTGTCAGTTGGTTTAAATAAACTGGATGCAGCTGAATAATGGCTACAAGTAATAAAAAATTGAAGTGTTAATTCAAATACAGGCCATGTATGTAGATAGCAGGGGTGAGTTAATTTTGGTAATTGATACAGTTTAATTACGTTAATTACGCGTAAAATTAAGCCTCATTTGTGTGTAGGATTCAATAATAATGAAATCTATTAAATAAACATATCAGTTTGTAAATACTTCGTGCATAAAATACGTGAT
Organism: Jemadia pseudognetus; assembly: GCA_018244755.1. Classification (NCBI taxonomy): domain Eukaryota; kingdom Metazoa; phylum Arthropoda; class Insecta; order Lepidoptera; family Hesperiidae; genus Jemadia; species Jemadia pseudognetus. Next base: position 9,063 of record DWTO01004375.1, read on the forward strand.
TCTTAAGTTGGCTGAGAACCGAAGTGAAGAAATAACAGATTTAACTTTCAAATGTCAGAAATGAACAATATTTAAAAAGCTAATGATATTACAAGTCGGCAAAACGAAGTTAATGTAGAAAATTTTATCGCTTATAAGTACATATATTTAATAGCAACTATTCACTGCTATAATATACAAAATTTGCGATCACATAATTATACATATCTATTAAATTATTGGATGCAGCAATTGCGAAATTCGTGTGTAATATACCGGTAGATACCGTTCTCAGTACTCAATTAAGCTGATTGTATTTGATTTGCATATTATATTAATTAATTTATCAGGACCGATATGAGTTTTAATTTACTCCCAGGAAATATTGGAATTACGGAGAGGGTTGGCGACGACCTGTTAAGTAAGTTTGTATGTAGGGTCGGTGGGAAATATACGAGGTAAATTTATTTATGTCCTTAAGAGTGAGAGTTTCTAGAGAAAACTTTACACCGCCTCAATGAATGAGGTTGGGTTTTATTTATTAACGCGGGGTCCCAACATGGTAAAAGGTGGGTTTATATAGAAATTGGTTATCCGTAGCAAGCACTCTACGCTACGAGACGCTTTCGTTCTCTCCAATGGTTATTGAATTAATAATTCACTAGAACGAAAAACAAGTGCCCTATGAACGCACCTATGGGTGACTATAAATCTTGGTTAAATGCAAAAAGGTACACACACCGACACTGTTCATGCGTGATTCAGCAATTGCGGGTTTCTTTTATGCAAGCAGAGGGTATAATGCATTCATCAACTCCTATGCCTTGTATTGGAAAGAAAATATATACATAAAGAAAACCATTTTTTGTAAACTACAAATTGTGAGCTATTTAATCAAACTAGTGGAAGTTGCCGATGAATACATTCATATATTAGAGTTGATAATATGTATAATTTTATAATAGGATAACATTTTAAAATGGTTAAGAGCGAATAATATTTCAAAATAGTACGTACTAGCATAGACAGAAGATGAAAGTTTTCAACCTGTAATCCTTCGATTTACCGTTATCGAAAGACCGTCTCTAGTGAAGTCAGCGATGCATCTCCAATCCCGAAATGCATTGCCAGCTTAAAAGCCAATTGTCGTCCACAAATTTTATCTACGTAAAAGATGGCGCGCATTTGTCATCATTATCGAAAATTCCACCGTATGACATTTTGTACAGTTGAGCGAGAAATTTTGAGAGAAATGGTTGACTTTATTGATTTTTGTGATTTATAAAAATCGAACTATATCACGTTTTTAAATATTCAATATGATCTCTAATTCAAGTTTTCTAAAATTATTAGTCACATAACAACATTTTAATTCTTCAAACTACTATGTTTAAACCTACTGGATGTGATGTCATCTAATCAACTTCAAGGTCAAAATTTTAAGGTTTTATTGCGTTTCAAAATTTGTCGAAGATGGTGTCAAAGAAAAACTGTTCCAGATTGGCAAAAATCAGTGTCATTTATGTCTCAAAACAAATTCAAATTATTATTATAACGTAACAGCACACCTATGTTTATCCGAAGAGGTAAGCAGAGGAGTGTAGTACCGTCTCAAAAATCGGCAGATTAATATGTTGATTATGTTGTTCCACTATGGAATAAGGGGTCAGCCTATTTATTAACATTCGCGTACTAAGCTCACCGCGTTATATATTGAACGACGTATTTGTAATGAGCAGGTATTTCTATGTCCATATTATCATTTGCGTAATTACACGACGTTCTGCGTAAACCACATAATGTAACTGTCAATCAGGAATTAATTTAACTGTCCCGCGGGACGGGATTTGCCTAGCTGTTACGAGCCCATAATCAGATCGGGTTATTACGCCGTATTATATACGAAATTAATTTAACAGTATCTGTGAAATGAAATAGAACTTAGAAATTAACGTAAACACAAAATAACAACAGTAAACATTCAGGTTATTATTATTTTGTTATGGCAAAAAGTACGCAATAGATTAAAAGCTTTTGTGTCTTTGTATCTCAACACTTATTTCTATTACACATGACTGTTTGAATCCTGGTTTTTGGAGTGAAATATGTAGTAGGTATACTAAAGACAACTTCACCCTCAAGGAGGCAACATGGCTATTATTAAGCTCGGGTAGATCAGCCTAATTTGGAATTTAGATACGGACGCGCAAACAAATATAGATTCACACTCGTATCCTGCTTCCATGGTGAAGGTGGAAGGTAAATAAATAAATAAATAAGGTGAGGTTCTCACTCGGATCATAGTTTCAGGTGTAGGATAATTAAAATAATTATGTATAGTCCAAATTGCATTAATTTGTAAAACGTATATACAGTTGCATAATGTATAATATTATGCAGATACATGAATAAAGCAGAAGCAGTTAAATTATCAAATTGATTTTTTATTTTGATTTTTTTTTGTTGTTTGTTTTTTTTCCTTATGTCTGTCTCTATAAAGTTAAATATTTTTGATTATTATAATATAGCCCTGTTTGATTGCATATAATAAGTAAATCGTAAACAATTTT
>DWTO01004376.1:0-11610 GCA_018244755.1 Jemadia pseudognetus
GACTATTTAAGGTTTCAAGCGTATTTTTAATATACTGCAACAAGTATTCTTAACAACTTAACAAGTATTCTTCATTTATTGTTACATATACATTTACGATCTCTATTATTTTCATATTGCCCACAAGCTTTCATTATGCGCCAAGAGATGACTGGCATAAAAAGCCATTAGGTATTAAGTACGCCTTTTATTACAACTTCGTTATAATGGTTACAGTACTGTTTTATTACACTTTATAATATTCAAGAGGATCTCGTAATATACGTGAAATGACATTCTCAAAACAAAGTGAAGTAATAGTGGCGATGAATTGAGGTAATACAGAATAATGCGACACTGGACCGGATCCGGTTGCTTGATATTTTGTTTAGTGGCCTCGGTACAGCTGACCTGAACGTGCACTTTGCGTTCTCCTCACGTCAATATACACCTAATTGCGTTCGTATAAGGTGCATTTTAATACAGTATTACGTTAAAACTATGTTGCCTAGAGACCACGCCTTGTACCGTTTACTAACGTATGTAGTTCGTATCTATGATGAAATGTGCTTTATTGCTTTTGTGTTTTTATATTTTGTTTTTATATTGCAGTATACGTTTTGTTTAAATATATAATTACCAAATTATACAGTAATAACAATGAATGTTTGTTGTGTAGTATTTTATTTTTTTATTAAGTATCGTTTAAGTACTTATTATTCAAATGAAATGGGATATAAAACAAATTATGTGAAATATATTGGAAATATCGTAATTTGACATTGGAAATATCGTAAACAAAACATAGTCTAAGCTTCATAAATCGAGACGGGTTCAAGAGACATTATTCAGTATCGGATTGTGTCGGGCCGGCGAGAGCTTTAAAAAAAAAGAAATAAAACATGGCCGCCTATATCGCGGCGTACCCAATCAGTCATGAACCGATTTTGCTGCAATTCTTTTGAAGTTATATTTTTATCGGCTGCTTAGTGTCTGCATCTTTTGATGTGTAAAACACTTTGTTATGATGCTGCTGTGTGTGATGCGAGGATAAATATACACACAAAAGCAATATATTTCGTTGAGTGCTTATGTGATGTCGATGTTTTGTATTACGAAATGCAGACTTGTTAATTGATTAGTGCCTATTTTAATTTGTTTGTGTTAGGTAGGTATGTACTTACAAATACATCTGCTGGGTAAACTCTTTTGATTTCTTACACATTCTTACGGACACGTGTATACAATTAAGAATTAACATTATTTCCAATAAAAATAGTTAATTTTCTTAGTTCCTGTATTGACCGGTTGATTTTTTCGTGTAAACAAATTATTATTAGTTGGGTTCCTCAATGTCTTTTTTGATGTTGTTTACCTGCAACGTTGTGCAAATTGAATTCACTTTGCAAAATAGGGTACATGGCTACCTACTACACGGAAGGAGTGGGCATTGAAATTGTTGATTGAGACACAATAAATCTTCCCTGCACGTTGCATTGTGTTTAAACTGACACTCAATTGTGGCACGACCATTGTGCACTGGGATATTTCAATGAATGTCACAGACGATGTACGGAAATATTCAATCAGGGCTGTCGGAATTATATGCGAAATTTTTTGCTGCTAACATGTAGATACTTGCCTATTCTAAGTAGCATCGATATCCAAACGTTGTCCTTCGTGTAATCTTTGGTTCATTGTGCATAGTATTATTAATCTAACTTAACGTCTCGGCTTTAATATCCTAAGAGGTAGGCAGAAGAATGTAGTATAATCCCACGTTTCATCCGTAACGTTTATGTCCCAATATGACATAGGTGTTTGCCTATTGCCAAACACCAGGCACATTTCCAGACTCCGAGCCACTACTTTATTAGTCTACAGATTGATGTATGTAGGTTTGTTGCATTCCCTTCAAAAGTTGGGTTCAGTTTTTAATGTACTACTAAAATAGCGTAAAAAATTGTTTTTTTTGCATATTTCTTATATATCCATATCTTTTGTGTTGTCCCATAGAATGATATTGACATGAATGAAAACATAAATGGAATGCTATTTGTAACTTTGTATTATATTGTGTAAGTTTTTCTAGTTCACCTCCAGCATCAAACAACAACAACGATAATAGCACCGTGTTAATAACATGATACTAAGATAAAATGGTTATTCAATTATTCGCAACAAAGTTATTTCCGATTACAAACTGTAACATGTAACACATTTCCAATTACAAATCGTAACTTAGAGTAACCCACGAATAGCCGCGTATTCAGCAATTGTGGTCGTATATGGTAATGATATCGCGTGCGGATTGACCAGCAGCCCTAATCAACGGGTGGCTGTCGATGACAGATAGGGATTGCGTCCCAAAACATCGATGGGCAGATTTGATCCCTCCGGCATCACGGGCTCTCGTGTTGACAGTTATTGCGGTTTTGATTGGGCCAAATACTATTTTAAGGGAAAGATAAAACATCAACATATTAAGAATATCACGCAAAGGGGTTTGATAAAATATTTTCTAATATGTCTCTTCCAAATTCCACTCTTGAAACGTGCTTTTTTAAGCGAAGAGTCAAAACGCCCCTGTCGATTTCAAACAAGACCGTATGAATAGAACGCTAGTGTACGTTCTTGATAAAATTATTGGTAAAATTTCAATGAATAATAGTAATTGTTTTAGCGAGCCATACATGCATACGTATAGTTCATTTACGTGTTACTCGTAAATATTAATATGGGTAGTAAGTATACAGGAAACTAATTCTGATTTCACTTTTTTCATAGAACCGTAAATAGGATATTAATGTGACTAGCAATGAGCTGCTGGCAATTACTGTAGTTGTGTATTTAGTTTATTATTTTCCATTAATAGTTAATTACGTTTCGATATACATTTTAATTATAGTTATTATCGTGTTGAACTTTTGGTCTCTATTGTAATCGAATCAGTCAATTAATTTGTATATACAGTCTGTATTTTACTGATATTTAGAATAAAAGTATTGAATATTTCTATCATTTTGATTCATATCACTCGTCACCATGGGCATTATATCCAAGTGTAAAACGCTGTAATAGAACATTCTGGACTTAGATCTAGTACTTGAATTTTTTTAAATAGTTCTTTAGCCTACGTCACCAGAGCCAACATATCTATAAATTGTAAATTTGACCAGCCCATTTGTATTCTATGGTGCTTTGCGGTGATAGATGGATTAGTTGTTCGGATAAAAAAAATAAAGTACCAACCCGTCTGCAATCCCCGTAGAGATAGGCATAGGAGTGAAGTGCACTACTACGTTTGACCAGTTACGCTTACGTACCACTGTGGAATAGGTGGTGAGTCTATTGCCATACACCGAGCACATATCCAGCCAGACCCCGAGTCACTACTAGAAAATCTAAATTCGAAAATCCAATAGTGAAGAAAAAAAAGAAATAAATGTTTTATTGTACCATTCGGTGAGTATCAAAATAGAGTTACTAAAGTGCTCACGTACAGGTGTTACAGCTCTCGGTAAGTCGACCACCTGGATTGTGTAACAGGTCATTGGTAAAACAGTCGTAGAATTTGTTGTTCAGAGTGTTGTATGTGACTGGTACTAGCGTGTAATGTAAATTGCAATTTAATATTAGCGTTTTGATATTAAAATGTATTATTTTCCTTGAATATTTCAGTACCTACTGTTATAAACAATTTGTCGAGTTACATATAAATTAAAATACACGGGTAATATAACATGCTATGTGCTATAGAAAATTTAATTAGCTCTTATTTAATTAGAATAAGATTCATTTATAATTGATGAAAGCTATATCGTTCTCACGAAACACCACATTGCGACAACAATACCATTGCAACGGATGCACCATTTAACGCGGTTTGCAAATATGGGGTTCATTTTTTATATCCCATAGTGTACACCACGTGTGCTTGTTCCGTTCGTGGCCGGGCTCACGACACCATCGCCCAACGTAACGCATTGTGGCGTCCGAAGTCGAGTGATTTATGTGGGCATTATCTGTGGGGTCATAAAATTATCTAAATGTAATGTTAGGGGATTTCCAATTACGGCTATTGTTCCCGGCCTATTATTTCGACAATGCGTACATGTATTGAATAAGTCCCCTTATTTCCCAGGGTTTAACGCACGAGCCACAAGCTGTTGTTCCTATTTTAACTAGTATATTTATTTCATCTTCACGCCTGTATTCCCCTTTACTCACGATTCACCTGTTATGTTCTGCGTCTCACTAAGGAATGAGGGATGAGCCTATTGGCATGATTCGAGGCTCTGAGCTTCTACAAGGAATTCTAAGTTGTAAAAATTCTGAACCTCTCCGTCAGTAGTCGTGATTACAATCGCTTGATCAAAAAGGCAGTGAAGTTTGATCATTGGCACAGAAGAAAATTATCGATACTAAACATATATCTGCTTGGATTTATAGTTTTTTATGGGACTAATGAATTCGGTGATGAGTAAAAAAATACGTTAAAAATGCGATGAGATGTTTCACGTACATGTAATAAATGAGTAATGCAGTTCGAAAATCAACTCTATGTCTTTTAGAATTAGACAGCTATTGGTATAAGGACATCATTATGGATAGTATTATTATGTTCGTTTTGTGTGGTGCGCGAATAACTCCAGGCCGGAATCTATTGCATGGCGCTACGAGAATTAATTAACTTTGCGGGCTCCAAATGAGGTTCAGCACACTCAAGTTTAGAATTCAATTAGCGGTCGTTGTGAACGAAGTCTAATTCCGTTCGATAATCCTTGGGCTGCGATAAAAACAACTTTTCATATATACTCACATTGACATTATCCAATTTGATAACTTTAGCTATAAGTCTGGTACTAATATGCAATATGATCAGCAAAATAATAAAACAGTTTGCTAATTACGTTATTTTAAAGTAGCTGTCTATTGTATTGTGTATTATGTATTTTAAAATACTATTTAAAGTAGTGAAACTAGGCTAAGTTACTCCTTATTACATCAGATATCTGCCAGTGAGTTCTGTCAAACTCGGTGCAGCCGTTCCTGAGATTAGCCAGCACAAACAGACATACACAAAAATAGTAAAACATGTTATTTTGGCACTAAACATACCATGTATACATTTAGTAAAAAGGTGTTATTTTAATATTAAGAACAAACATTCCGATTTTATTTATCTGTATGGATATCGTTTGATAAATTAACAGCTTGCCATGTAATTGTTTTTGAACATCCTTTTATTATCACACATATTTATTCAAGGGTTCATTGAACTTTTATATTTAGTGGAATCAATTGATGCTCAATGACATTTATAAACGATTGTATAAGAGCACATCTGTCCCATGGTCCTTCATAATTTATTGGTACATAATACCGGCAACGTATCAGCGCTAAGTACCCTTATGTATTTCATCTCACGAGACTCCATCAATGGGGTCTAATAGAGTGGACAAGGGCTTTGTGCCTCCACCAGCGTTCCCTTGCTGGGTGCGGGGTCTGTCTGTATTAAGTACCCTGCACGCATTCATTTCACGACAGTCTACCCCTTTGCTGGGCTTTGAACAATTAGTACTACTCGTGAAATTGATGTTTATATGCCATCGTGTTTCATACATTTATATATTTACTATTACACTTAAAGAAGTACTCACAATTATGTATTCTTATCATATTTTATTCTAAGGAGTAAATATAGTGAAAACTGTGATGTTCATAATGTAACTAATTTTTTATTTATTTTATAGTTAGTAGTACATCAATGAATAAGTTAAAACGATTCGTGACATCAATTTTAAAGTTTAAAAATACTGCAAATAGTAACTGGCGTTACTTGCGCATGGGTTGGATTTATCTAGACGTGGTAAATACCTATTTATTAGTGATTCTGTCGTCGAAGGCCTTCACAACCATTTATCCTCTTGGAAGGTCGAAGAGTTAGCCTCCTCCAACTGTCTCAAGAGTGGTACTAAAGCTTGTCACAGGTGAGACCGTTACGATTAAAAAAATAATTTTAATGTAAATATAAAAACATCTCCACAACGAAGGTAGTTCAAAGGTAATTTATTTAAGATTTAGTTTTGTTACTTTTGTTCAAGTATCTGGCAAACAGATACTGTCAATTCCGCAGTGAAGTAACAACGACAAGTGAGGAACTGAATGTGACAAAACCAGATCAATTACATTACACATACTCAGTTCGAGGAGCGGTATAACAGGGTCTGATTGGTGACATACAATATAGATTTTTCTATACTAGTACCCAGTCATGATATAAAGCGAGAGAAATAGTTGCGAGGTCGAATCCATTGAAATTTCGTCGAGCCGTAATAGATAGTTAGCGGAGTCGCTCGTGGGATAGGTATTGTTTCCTTTGTGCTGCCACAATCCGCTCGCTCGTGGTCTAAGATCTATTAGAAACAATTTATCATTACCGCCATTGTTACGCAAAATGCCGGGGCCAAGTGTTACATAGTGTTTACGGTGAAAACGTGCTTTCTTTAGAGCGACAAAAAAGACATAAAATTATAGAGTCTGTGTTTATGTCCCCTTGTGTTCTCCGCCTCGGTTAGGTCCATACAAATCTTCGAGTCTTTTATCTACAGCTTAGCGAAGATCGATATTTGACAATTGATTCATTGATTTGGTTGCGGGTTTTGCTTTGAGCCAAACCTCGGACAAAGTACTATCAGGTAGATCACGTATTCTCCTGTTTTATCTTGTGCTAGAATCTTTTAACTTTGACGTTTTCCCAATCCAACCAATAATCAAATTTACAACTATAGGCGTGCACTGAATCACAAGTACAGGCAGAATGAAGCAAACCTTTCTTACAATAGATATAGAAGAAGATATCAATTACTGACAAGCAACGTAATACTTCCAACTAAATACAAATACAATCATAAATTCGTTTAGTTTTAACCAAATTCAACCGGAACGATACAACGAACAGAACGCTGAGCTTACCGACAGAAATAAACAAAATTACGGCGGTAACGGTAATGACTTTAACGATATATTTACTACATTTAAGTATTAATTAACATTGAAGGTAGATTATTAATCATATTAATTAGGGTATTTTCTGGTGCATTACTTGGCGGTCTAGTCTGGTTGGTAAAGTAACGCGTTCTGCTTGTGGATCGCTCGATAGAAAGTGGCTTGCCTCCTGTGCCACTTCATTCAGCCGCGAACAGGTTACAACTTGCTTAGCTTCACTCACACAGAACCAAGTGCCGCAGCATCACACGATACCAATACAGTTCCAACCGCTTAGGGTTGCCACTTCTGTTTTTAAATATGGTCAATAAAAATATAAAATTGATATTTTTGTTACCATTTTTATATCTCTGTTACTACCGTTTGTCTCATTAAATGAACCCCAAAAAGGTAGGCAGAGGAGTGCAATACACTCCTACGTTTCATCAGTTACGTTTACGTTCCATAGTGTGATTGTATAATATGGATTATTATATAATATCAGTGTTTACTTGAAGTATCGGTGAAAAACTCTCCTTTAATTATTCTCAAAAACATTACGTATATTTCAAGTAAAAATTGTGAATTTTACGAATTATTTATCTTTTAAGAGTAAGGTTACAATTTTTCACCATCATTAAGGATTGACTGGTACAAATCGCTGATAAGTTATAGGTCTGCTTATAGTGAATTCACGTAATAAGAAAAACATGCATAACCCTCAGTTGGCAACCCTATTACGGTTCTAGCTCACTCACACAGGGTTCGCACGCACACAACTGTTTCGGTAGTACAAGTGAACTTGCGGGTGCGCAGGTCAGCTCAGCGCATCAATTTTTTTTCAATAAACTGGTTTTCGTAGCAATAACAAAGGAGTGAGTCACCGCGATACCCAATAAGGATTACGTACTGAAGCTTTTGCTAGTTGCCATGTGGTATCAGAAACGTGTTTGTTGAATATTAGTCTCTGTTGTTATAGGATTTGTTGTTGCACTTATAGCTAATACCATTGCTATATAAATGTGTCTATCTACTTTTCACTATCTTTATTTTATATGAATATATTTTACAACCTGTGCAAGTATACCTTTAATACCGTCGCCACAAAGACATTTGTAAGTAGTATTATTACCGTTCATATCGTGTTCACAAATAATAATAAAACGACTGGGATGGACGACTAACTTTATTTTGCGCGTTGTTATGCCGGTTTAAAAGCTTTCTTTGTTGCGTCGAAACGTAAGTAACGATATTTCACCGGGGGCTTATTAAATTACTTAGCTGTTACGTATTTGGGAGGGCACTGATTTATTGCATCTGAACACGTGTGCCTTTCGTGTGGGCGCGCTGGGCACTTTGACGAGGGATGGTCTACCTGCTATACAAATGCGGTCGAAGCCCGCCAGCTATGAATGGGAGATGTAACTAGTGTTACCAGATGTTAAATTTGTGTCACGACAGGCAATACTTTGTAACTTTTGTGTTATTTAAGTTCAGTGTGTGCTGTGATGTGTTTAAGTCGACAAATAATAAAAATTAGGTAGCCATGGTCATTGCCGAATTAATACATAAAAGCTAATAGATACAAGCCTTGTTCAATTGTGTATGTGATATATGTAGTTACATATCTCTTATACTTTATTAGTTATATATTTTTCGAGTAGTAAAAGCACTTTATATGATTTTTACTTTGATGGCTATGTGTAGGTACAAAAAATTCATTGAATGTGTAGCCTGATCAAATATTTGCATTGAAACTGGCAACACTGCAAACTGCGAATGCACCGCGTAACAATAACCCAATTCAACACGAAATACTCTATTGGAGTTGAGTTGCTCTCGTTGCAAGCTTGATTAGTTTGCGCCGTCGAACAATATCGCCTTGGTAATTTTCGGCTAATTGCAGCTTGTAAAGTTGTTATCTATGCAACTGTTTCATGCAAATGAAATTCCTATTTCAATTTGTTTCTAATCGAAAACCTACTGCGACTGAGCATCCGTTTTTATATGACAATGTTTAAAGACATCTCTCCTTGGTAGACGACAATATTGTTTCTAATTTTGTAGTCACAGGACTCACAGGTACTAAGAATTGGACAGTCATTGATCATAACACCATGGTCAGAAACAACATATCGTACATACCATCGTACGTACCATAAGTGTTCATCTATACATTTAACATAGATATTTATAGAAAATTTAAACTAAGATTAAATGTCTGTGATGATAAACAATGATAACTTACGGATTTAGAATACAGCCTCCCATTCCGGGGGTCATAGGATCAAATGCTGACGTGCAATATTTTCCCTACAATATTGTGCGCGTTTTCAAGTTTAAAATATCACATGCTGTGCTGTGACGGTTTATCTGAAACTTGCAGTGGGCCATCGTGGCAGACTATGATCACAACTTTCTCCTTTGAAAGGAAAGGGTTGCTAGACTTGCTAGTGATTTATATTATTTATTTATCGCCAAAGTAATATTGTAAAGATTTGCGTCACTATGATACAGTATTGCAAAACTATTGTAAGGTTCAGAGAATTAGAAACTTTGAACGAAAGCGATAAAATTACGATTACACGAGCGATTTTCTTTTGTAATTTTTAAATTCTAACAACGTTGCTAATGATGTTGTTGGTTATATACAATATATGGGCGTGTGTTATTCTTAATATCATTTCCGGAACGATCACTGCAACGTATTCTAAGAAAACTTGCATTTAGCATGATAAATAAAACCATAGAAGGATATTAATGTTACGTTTGATTGTGTTTTAAGTGGTGTCCATCCGAAACCCGATTTGCGTACGAAACTGAAATCGTACCCCAACATTCTCTTCCTCTTTGGTTTGTTTCGACTTAACCTGAAATTTGGATATTCAGTCTGATTCAATATATTTGTATCGATACATTAAGCGCTTTTAATATTCTTGACTTCTTAAGTAAATTATTTTTGTACAAGGAAAATTACATATATACCTACCTAGAAATGTGACAACGCTAATACGATTACTTTCACAAAAGGAATCTTTGTGCTGTTTTATATTTCGAGTTGAAAACTGTAGAACGTTAGTGACGGCAATGGATGACTTTTTGAAATAGTCGTACATACATACATATCCTCACGCCAGGTCCCTTGCGAGATAGGCAGAGAGCACCGAGTGCCAAATATTGAAATAGTCATTAGGGATATATATATGTAACAGCTATAGTGGATCTGAGTACGACATTCTTTGGAAGTCCACTACCAGATGTTCATACGACATGAGGTGGGTTCAATGATCAGTCTTTATATCACACAAATGTCTGTGTAACGAAACTCTATACTATATTTTCCTCCTGCAGCTTTTGGAAGTCCACTGCCGGTGATAGGCCACTCTACCTATAACCGCAACTCCTACCGAACCGAGGACCATATAGATCCAGATCAGATCAGACCTTTCGTACCATATTCATTTAAATTTATCCAAATATAGGTACCTACATACTTTTTATGAATCTTATGTTTCAATGTACTGTGATCAGGTACCTATCTATTTATTACGCAGGTGCACACGACCTATGTAAGTTTCGTAAATACGAAAACTTTTGTGAATTACCATTGTATCGTTTTTTGTGGATATACGTTATTTTGTCATCCCTTAACTGGGGACCGACACAATAGATGTATAGCGGATAATAATAATAGTATCTTGGGACGGATACCTGATACCAGAAAGGTTTTTGTATCGAATCATCGTCGAGTTATTTTACAATTGATGCATGTATAAAAAGTGATTTACCTGTCTCTCTGCTATAGTAACTGAGGCGATATAGTAGCTCTGCTATAGTAGCTGAGTAACTGAGGCGAGTAGACGACCAATAAGTACATACATATTTATCAACCTATTCCCAATTTCGATTTAAAGCATGAGTGCTTGCTTTGATGACAAAGTAAGTCACGAAAGTAGCTTTCCGCTTTCATCAGATTGGATCTATCAAGACTATGTAACTTCATTTTACTTTGACCCATTTCTTCATTCATTATAAACTTGATCCTCCAGGACGACTTTCTTGAACGCAATAAAACACGCTCAACTCGCTGTCCTTTTCACACTTATGTGGTGGATTGTAGTATAGAGCGAGATGGGATATATACCCACACCTACAATCTTGATTCGTGGGAAACGCTAAAACAAGGTTTCCTTCGTCCCTTTCGCTTTACCGCCGTTTGATTGTTCTTTGTTCTTCAATTGATGCGTCAATTTAATATTGACAAGTCATATATTGCGTAAATTTGTCTTTTTTGTTTGATTAAAGTATTTTAATTGCCCACTTATTGCTTTGGAGTTTTGTAATGTATGATAGAATACATGTAATATACGTAACAGAAAATCTCGCAATTATTCCCCGAAGGGGTATACAGAGTAGTGCAATACATTCCCGACTCCATTTAAATACGAATGTGCTTTTCTTCTTTCGGCCTTTTTAATGTTCCATTGTTGGACGCGGGTCGCTTAGTCACTACTAGAAAATCTAATTTTAGCTTTATTTGTGCCCGGTGCCTGGGAATAGGCTCACCACCTATTCCAGAGTGAGACGTAAACGTAACTGGCGAAACGTGGGAGTGTCCTACACTCCGCTGCCTACCTCTCG